>LKNJ01001058.1:0-109483 GCA_002120245.1 Maccullochella peelii | reverse complement strand
TTCTTCTGCTGGGAAAACAGCCAGTCCAGGCAAAAAGCGGAATACACATTTATAAATCGTATAGTGCATTAATTTTGAAAACAAAATGAATGCCCTTTACCCGTCAACCAAATACAATTAAACCGAATAAAGTAGATTTGAAACTCTAAATGGCAAACTATAAATATAAATAAATAAATAAAATTAAATGTATAATAAAAATTATTTATATATATATTATTTATAATATTATACTAGCTACAACTTGCCCAGGCCTTAGCTAACGGGGTTGAATAACATTTAACTTGTGTAATATTGGAAGAAGTAACTTAGCTGTTCATTCACCAAATCTCCGATGTGCCTGAACTATTTCTAATTGCTTGATCATAAAAGTAAGGGTATGATAACTCTGTGTTTAAAGGAGGAACCTTGATATTCTATGATTGACTAACTATAGTTTCCACTGCATTTCATTACACTGAATAAAAGTGAAATTAAACTGTTTTGAGTACAGCTTAACTGGAGTATATATTTTTAGTTCTCACTTGTCATATGGTGTTGTATCAATGTAAGACACCTACATTGTGAGTGTAGTAAGAGCTGTGTAACGGACTATATTATAATTTTTTCTGTAGTCATGTTGCTCTGACAGAAGCCTTCTTCCAAAACAAATGACCAAGCAACTTCCAGATGTGTTGCAGGACCTTGTGATATTTGTAATGGCTGGTTGCACCCATCTGGGAACTTTCTGTACACGGAATCTGTGTCATGAAAGCACTTCCACATGCTTGATGCTATATTTCCCAATAACCGTAATCCTAAATTAAATGAAAATGTTTTAATATGTTAATTAATGTTTTGTCTTGCAAAGCAAATAGTGAATGAATAGCACATTTCATTGTCTCTATGTATTTGTGTTTCTTCAAGTTTTCTGATGCAAGTTTTGGCCTGTGCACTGACTAGTCTTTGCCTTCAGGGGTGCCCTTTGAAGTCCCACATAGAGGGATTTGCATTCCAAATAGAAAATACAGATAACTGTGTAGTTATGCTGCATTGATATTGTGATGATCAGAGATTGGGTTTGGGTTAATATTAAACTGGATGTGTGTGGCTGTAAAAATATTGATTCCACAGTCAGATACATGGCTGTCACGGTAGTGTGGTCATAGACTGCATCAGTGAACACCACTGATTACTTTAACACTGGGCCCGGAAGTTGATGAAGAGGTGGTGTTTGACTCTAAACTAGTTTGTCAGGGATGGCTGTAGTAGCAGTTCTTATTTTGACTGTGGGAGACCCAACAATAACCATGCCCTCTGTCAGCAGAGGACTATTGGCATGATACGCCCTGGCCTGACCGGCTTGCTGGCAGAGAGTTTTCGCCAAAGAGTGGGCACATGAGCTGACTGCATTTCCTCCAGGGCTCTGGTAATTGATTGTGACAGTCTCCCTGTTCTATATTTCACACTGATATCTTGGTACATTCCTAGAAAAATGAATGGCCGCAGGGTTGAACAGAGTTGCACTGTTTGGAGGCATTTGACTGGTCAGAAATCTACATTATATGTGCCCCTCTGTTGCCAAACACAAAACCACATCAGCAATAACAATGAGGCCTGGCACTCTTCAGGCATACTATGGATGTATTGGCCCTCAGTGTATTACTAAACCCTCTCTTCATGTTCCTCTCCAAATCTCAAAGGTGTGTGTTGTTGAACCTGTGTCTTGATGAGGAACAACTGAGAGTAAGATAAGAAGAATTCTGCAAATTCCCCCTCCCTCCCTATCTCCCTACCTCCCTCCCTATCATAACCACCTTAGTCCTGTCGTATTTCTGGGCTAGTGGTTATGATAAGGACTATGGTTACAGTTACTGTTCTGGATGATATAGACTTTGACACAAATGATGTATGATCCTAAAAAAATTTAAAGATCTTGCACATGTTTTGTCACACTATTATATATTTACAGTTGCTAAGATACAGTATTTAATGTGGACTGGTTGTGTCTGGTTGATCCATTTAACAAGTACAGTGTTGGCATCAATACTGATCCAGTGTATTGCTATGCATCTTTTTCTTTGGTAATCTGACAGGTCTCCAATTAAGTAGACACTAAAGAAACAGTAACCGTATATTTTAAGTAGAACAAACTATGTTGTTACTTTGCTTCCCCGTCTGTGGCATGATGGGGGTTAACCAGAACAGTGATAAGAAGGAAGCATATCTTGGGCCATCTGGAGAGGTTGTTTTTTTTTCCATAAATGTAAGCCAAATCTGATGTGTGTGTGTGTGTGTGTGAGTCAAGTTTTAGAAGATGTCCTCATCTGACTGTTAGTTGTATATGCGTTTGCAATAAGAAATACTCCAAAGCAAAATAAATATTCCACATCATGCACAGTTCCATCACAGGTTTCATATTGGTCTGTGTGTAGCATAATTGTTAATGTGATGAGAATAACACTCATCTGTCATCCCCCTTTCTGTCCAGACTCCACGAGGAGGTGATGGATTTCTACAACTTCATGTCTCCTCGGCCAGAGGAAGCAGCTATGAGGAAGGAGGTGGTGAACCGGATAGAGATGATCATCAAGGAGCTATGGCCCAGTGCAGATGTAAGATACACACTCTGTTTATTTGGATCATTTTATCCCCCCTTTCAGATTCTTAAATCATACAGTCCACTCTTGGAGGAGGAAATATTGGCAAACAGACAAAGTGTGATCTCAGATTGCTTATAAATCTTTGTTGAGATACTGTGTTTTAAAAAAAAAAAAAGAAAAGAAAAAGCTAATTCACATGAGGGTAAGAACTTGCAAAAAATTATTGAATTTGTTTTTAGTTATCTCAATTGTGCTTAAAATTTAGTTAGTTCCTCTGGAGTGAAACACTTTACTCTTCTATAGCTGCTTGGGATTTTGTCAAACTTATAGGAAAAGTTCGACATTTTGGGAAATATGCTTATTCGCTTTCTTGCCAAGAGTTAGATTAGAAGATTGATACCACTCACACATCTGTACGTTGAGTATGAAGCTACCGCCAGCAGCCAGCTAACTTAGCTTAGCACAAAGACTGGAAACGGGGAAACAGCTAGCCTGGCTCTGTTCAACAGTAACAAAATCCACCTACCAGCACATCTGAAACTCATTAATTAACATGCGGTGTCTCGTTAGTTTAATCCGTACAAAACCAAAGAGTAAAGACGACAATTTGACGTCCTACAGGGGGTTGTGTATCAGACAGTTTCTTGGCCGGGACCAGTAACTGGTCCTGGCAAAGAAATGGTTCAGCACACAATGTCTTTCATAGGAATAGTTTTATTTAATTGTCTGTTAGTTATTGAGCTGCCACTTAAAAAGTTGTAACACCTTTGCAGTAAGTCCCACAAGATGGAACCAACGCTATATTCTGACATTCTTCTTAAGAATCACATTTTTATTTAAGAAGTACTGCTACTACTGCTAACTGCAGTTTCCATAGACAAAATGAACAGGTCACAGAGTTGGGTTACAAAAAGTAAATTAATCAAACGTAATAAAGTCATTGTGTTTTAAAAAAAACAAAAGAAGGTTCTTTTACATTTTGAAGTGCCCTCACTCTTGAAGTGCAGAAATAGTGATGGTGGATCCTGCAGCTGGTTGAGTAGTGCACCGATGCGGCAATGAGGGTTGATGTAATGCCCCTCTCATTACTTAATCATGTAAAACACGCACAGTGATTTGTTGGCTGCCAGTCTTCCCCTCGTCCACTGTGAGCCAGATTGTCAGGTAAATGGATCAAGCCCCTGATTTGTACCAGCCTCCCTTTTCATTTCAACCTATTAATCCTGGCCTGTCTTTGTGCTATTGCCGTGTCGTATTTACCAGACGGGAAGGGAAAGAACTCCACTCTGCTTCCTTTTGGAGAGCTTTCGCTTGCAGTCCCCAAACACAGCATTTTTTCCCTTGCTATTGTATACTTAATTTGGCAGCTTACTCAACTTGGCAGCGTTTACTGTGTCGGAAGTGGAACCCGGAAATACCTAGTTCCTGGTAGTTTGCAACATTTGAACTGGATATATACAGTACATCATCACCAATGAGCAGTTGCACGATACAGGATCTGTATTATCAAAAGCATGTAGCCAAGCCCATTATAGTTAGAATGTGATAGGAAAGACTTTTTAAATATTCCTCATTTAGCCTGTCCATATGTGCTGTCTACTTCACTATGTTTGGTCGTCATTTTCAACATTCAACATTGTTTTTCCAGGTCCAAATATTTGGCAGCTTCAGCACAGGGCTGTACCTTCCAACAAGGTGAGACCCTAGTATTTATGATTAAATAAAACTCAAACTGTTCATTGTCTACCTGGTGTGTTTTGCTGGCCAGTTTTTTAACATTGTGTTTCTAACACTGTTTCTTGCCCTCAGTGACATTGACCTGGTGGTGTTTGGGAAGTGGGAGCGCCCCCCGCTGCAAGAGCTAGAACAAGCTCTTCGCAAGCATAACGTGGCAGAACCGTTCTCCATTAAAGTGCTGGACAAGGCTACGGTGAGCAGTGGCAACCAGGGCATGTTTCTCAACTTGGACGCATGTCACACTGCGTTCATATTGAGTCCTGAATTAAAGCCACACTGGTTTGCACCAACAGATGTCCATCAAACACAATAGCAATTTTGATAAAATGCAGATTTAATATTCCATGATGCAATTATTAATGACCCAGCACAATAGAATTGCTTGACGGTTAATTTCAGTCTTCCTAAATGTTTTATTCTTCACAGAAACCAGTTGTAATAAACCCAGCCAAATCCAAATTTGGCAGCACTTTTTACATTCCTAGAAAAGTTCTTTTGGACTTCAAATGGTCAGTTAGAAGTATAAAGCTTTGGCTCACTCACTGGTTTAACTCCATGGAGAGATGAGGGCGAAAGAAGAGTGTCTTCTTTTTATCTGTTTCCCTGATCGGTGGCACACAAATTTTTTCTGTTTTAACTGTAAATATACAGTTTACTGTTTACTGCCCACTAATATAATTACTAACTAATATTACAATAGCAGTGGATACTTTGTCAGTGCTAGTTCTCTATTGTTACACCATTATTACGCAGCTAAAAATGCACATCATGGCCATGTAATGTGGATAGCTACTCTGGTTAAAGTGTTTATAGCTACAGTCCCACAGTGGTATGGTAGCTCAATAGCATGCACTATCATCCTGTGGGGTGTGCACACGAGCAGGCTGACCACTGCACGCTGCAATGCTATCTTGACTGACATGATAATAAGTAGTTAATGGCTGAATTTCCATTTTTGGATTAGCCATTCCTTCTTAAAGGCTGTCAGTTTTGTTTTTTTTTTCCCCCCTCTGATTTTGGTACGCAGCAAAAGCGTCCTGACTGATGACTCGACTGTAATGTCTGCTAACACATGTCACTTTTTCTCCCCTCAGGTGCCAATCATCAAGCTGACAGACCAGGAGACTGAGGTGAAGGTGGACATCAGTTTCAATGTGGAGACTGGAGTCAAGGCGGCAAGCTTCATTAAAGATTATGTTAAGGTGAGATACACCTGTCGCCGCGGCAATATTGCTGTCAGGATCTACAGCTTACGGCTACACTTGTAGTCTTAGTGTTGTTGTGTTTAGTCATTGAATCAGACCAGAAGGTATCAAATGACACACGGAAATCCATTTACAAGTCTTCACAGACTAAATGACATCCGGCCACAACGCACATTACAAGCAATACATGGAGATGGAGGAAGAGAGTAGGAAAAGGTCATGTAGGCATATTTATAAAAACCACCAGAGGAGTCACATAATTACCATTTTACAGTGGAAGCTAAATACAGAACTTTGGAAATTCCCTCTGTGAATCAGTCAATACAGCAGTTAAATTAAAGCAATACATTTTACTCCTCTCAAATCTTCTATTGGCTCATCTCATTTCCAAAGTGAAGCTGGAATGCGCCCCAGCAACTGTGCTCAATATAATCTCCACACTTAACTCAGACTGAGTCTGTGGGTTGCTGAAAACCTTGTTGCCAAATGTACTCGGCGGAGGTGAAATCCACCCCATGGCTCTGACAAAATTCCTGCTGAAGGTGGATCTCTGCCTGCTTTAGTCACGGTCGTAGTGAGTGAGCGAGTACAGGAGAGGAATCCCAGGTACTGATGTTCCAGCACGCTGTCAGGTTTTGGCTTTTGTCGTTTTTGTTGTTGTTGCATTTTTTTGTGTTATGGTTCTTTGGGAATACATGTCGCAGCTTGAAAGTTGGCCGGCATCACTCCAGTGATAGTTGATGTTGTTATGGCGAGGGTGAAGACAGACTCCAGTGCAGTCTTGTCATTGAGAGGTCACCTCGAAGTTAATCCGCGTATGTCAGGTTCCCATGAAACCAGTTGTAGCAGTGTGTTTCCCAGTCTTGTTCTCGCTTCTTAAAAGCATATTTGAGAAGTCAACTAAGTCCTGCTGCTCCTTTAGCACAGATACACACACACACACACACACACACACACACATACACACACATACACACACATACACATTGCCAGAAGGTTATGCTTCCTTTTCAGTTAGAAAATGAATATATTTGTAATTCCCATTCCCAGGGCCTCTGGGTTTTCAGCACGTTATCAAGTCACAGGTCTGGGAGGCTTTGCCTTTTTAGAAAGTTTGGCCCAGTTAGAAGCTAGATAGAGTATTTATGTGGTAAGTACAGGGGTAACAATTCATACGTAGTATCAGTTACTAATTATGATTATTAAACTGCCTCGACTTACTAAGAAAGTAATAAGATTGAATCACCGTGGTTTCAGCAATAACTGTGGCTTCAGCAGGGGGTTTACACTGGTTTGGCAGTATTATACAGAGCTGCAGGAATGAGTCCTAAAACCTGGAAATGAGTTAGCATTTTTGCTCTTCCGGTTCCCTCGTCTCAAAGTCAGTGGGTTTCTTGAATGGGTTTTTGGTTAGATGCCTGAAATCATATGTGTGGTAAACACAAGCTGAAGAGATTTTCACGATTTGTTCTACGACATAAAATTGTGCATTTCAAAGCTTTTACGTGTCTTAAAAAAGGCGGTTGCTAACAAGTGGCTAAATGAGACTACAGAGGTTGTCGGGGACATTAAACGTCGTCACGCCGAACACAGAAACTCATCTACTCACTCGTCCGCCTTTACAGCCTCGTTGGGTTTCAAAAATCCTAAAAGTGGTGTTCATTTGTGAAGATTATCTTGCTGAACAAAACGTGTAAGTGTCAAGCTTTTGTTTGCCACAGAGCTTATTTTCTGCAATAATCCAAACTCTAGCACTCTATAGCTTCCTAAAACAAACAGTACACAATAGTGTATCAAAGTTACTGTGGAAACATGACTAATGTATAAAACTACCTCAGGCGACACAGCATTTCCACATTTCCACAGGCTGGTAAATCTTCTAGTAACTTGTTTGACCAGAAACTGTTCCACAATCTACTGCAAGATGTATTTGCATGGATACACAGCACGTCTGTATAATGCTTGTACCGGACTGCCTTACAGTTGCTGAATCAAATCACGAAAATTGAGTCAAATTGAAGAGGAAACAGTAATTGTTCTTGAATCAAATCGCTGACCACTGAATCACAAATCAAGCAAAACAAACTGGTATTCAGCCAGAGATTCATATTATATGTAATGTAATTATTTGCAATCGTTTGAATAATTTGCTCTCTTCACTTTGAATATAGTCCAGTCCCATCTCTAACTCATTGAAGTCTATACATCTCACCAGAAATCCCCACTTCTCCCCAGCGAGTCATACAAATGGAACCTGAGTACAATTTAAATCTACCCTTTTCTTTGTAGGATTCTCGCCTTCACCCACTTCCTGTTAACTAATTCAGAGTTTGACTGAATCAACCGTTCTCATTCCACACCTCTCTCTTCCTCCACTCTCAGATGTATCCAGTGCTGCCTTACCTCATCTTCGTGCTGAAGCAGTTTCTGCTGCAGAGAGATCTAAACGAAGTCTTCACTGGGGGAATCAGCTCTTACAGCCTCATCCTCATGGTCATCAGCTTCCTACAGGTACAGTGAGATGCAGACGCACACCCCGAAAGAAAAAATATGTTGTAATAAGAGCAGAAAGTAGTCCTAGTTAGCATATGGTAGCAGTTGGTAGCAGTGCTTATGAAAGTAAAAGTGCTTATCATGGCAGCAGTATTGTAGTATATTAGTGTTTGTTGATCTTTATTAATGCTGCTATGCATTAGTAAAGATTACCATTGATGTTTGCTACTTGTTACTTGTTTTAAATACATACTAATCCAGTCCTCCTGTGCTCGCTCTGCAGCTCCATCCTCGTATTGATGCCAGAAATCCCAATGAGAATTTGGGCGTGTTGCTAATCGAGTTCTTTGAGTTGTACGGCCGCCATTTCAACTACTTGAAAACAGGGATCCGCATCAAAAATGGGGGTGCGTACATGGCCAAAGAGGAGATCATGAAGGCCATGACAAATGGATACAGACCATCCATGCTCTGCATAGAGGACCCACTGCTTCCAGGTGTGTTTCTCCCAGGTTTACAATGATTACACTGAATAAAGATGGTACTTATACCGAGCAAATAGCTGAGTCCAAGAACAAATACCTGCGCAAAAAGCAGAAAGCAGTTTTCAAGCAGAAAGGCACCCATTATAGACGGTTTAAAATTTCAAAATCAAGTATTGTTGGGACAGAAAGACCAAAGTGTTAAAACTGAATATTAGTCGTTGACGTGTTGGTTTTGTTTGATACATAAAAAAAGTCATGATCAAAAAGTGTATCTTACTTGGATGTAAAGATTCGGTGTATTTGTACAAATTTGCTTTGAGTTAAAAGCGGTTAGGTTAAAGAGAGAGGCCCTGCTTAGATTCACCAGCCACAACCAAACTTCATTTACTGAGGAATACCTGACCCATATGTGAACCAGTGGTCATGTGATTTTATACAGTTGATCATGACAGTAGCTGTCCATTATAATAATAAATTGTGTTGTCTCAGTAGGCAAATGAACAGAACAAAAGCTTAAAGTCCCTATGTGTGGGAAAATTCCTTATTCTGGTGCCATCCAGTGGTAGTTGCAAGAGTGACACTGGCAACAGGAATCAGAGTAATTGGGCTAAAAGCAACACATACACTGCACCAATTTTCACTTGGATTGTTTAATTTTTCTGCAAACACAAATGTATGTTATCACAATCATTTGAAAGATGCTATAATTACATAAAAACAAATCTGCACATAGTGGCTTTAAGGTCCATAGTTCACAGTGTTGTACATGTGATGTATGTATGTAATATCCCACAGCAAGGGAAGAGTTTACTCCATTCATTTTTACTGTTCTGTTGTTGTGTTTGTCTTTACTCCATGTAGGTAATGATGTGGGGAGGGGTTCCTATGGTGCCATGCATGTCAAACAGGTGCTTGACTATGCCTACACTGTCCTGAGTCATGCCGTGTCCCCACTTGCACGGTCATATCCCAACAAAGACTCTGAAAGGTTAGTATTCCATCCATTCAACAGCACTAAAGATCCCCTGGATCAAAGTGGTGAAAAACCCTTCTCTCTCTTCCCTGCAGCACCTTGGGCAGGATAATCAGGTTGACCCAGGAAGTGATCGACTACAGGGAGTGGATCATTAAGAAGTGGGGGGGCAGGGATCTGGCTCGAACAGACAACAGAGGTACGATTCCTCAGATTTCAATATACAGTTCTACATTAATGAAGAAAAACTGCTTGTGCTTTCAGTGATAATGTCTTGAAACCACGACTGTATGAGGAGCACAGGATAAAGGATTAGATGAATTACACATAACTGAACAGCTCCAGAAATCAGAGTAAAGTAATTTTAAGGAGTTTAATACTAAATAATAAAACCCACTGAGCAAAACGTGTAGAATTTGTGTGTTACTAAACTTTCCGTTTGTTTTTTGTAGTTTCACCTCCCAAGGAGCCAGCGTCAGAGCAGGAGCCCTGTGTGCGAGGTGGCAGCGTCGCGTCGGAGGAGCAGCAAAGGGACTCTGTGTCGCCCCACAGCGCAGACTCCCCCATGTCCATCTCCAGCCCCCGGCAGCACTCTTCAGCCTCCTCTGTCTCCTCACTGTCTGGATCAGACAACGTAAGAATTGAACAATTGACATCCAACATAATGGAGTAATACTGCCACCCACCTGATATAACTGCAGGCAGCATAACCTATTTTATTCTCCCCAACCCATCTGATGGAAGCTCCCCCAATTTGCATCTAGTTTTATTGTAGTATTTAGATGGAAACATACAGTAGCTACAAGTGGCATACTCGGCCTCGCTCATTATCTCTTCCTCTTTTGTGTATTTTGCCAGGACTCTGATTCAGCGCTGCCGTGTCCCATCCCTCCGCCAGCCCTGCCGCCATACCCGTCTTTCCCGCCCCTGGGCCTCGCTTTACCACCAGGCCTCAACATGGGCACCGACAAGCCCGGCATGGGAGGACACCATCTCCTCTTGCATCCAGGCTCCCAGGTAGGCACACAGCAATGGCTACAGGCACTAGGGATTACATTTGCTTAAAAAAATGTATGGGAATTAGGAACAAGAAGAATGATGTAGTGGTTAACATTTGGAATTTGAGTAGAAAATGAAGCATGAAAATCAGGGTTGGGTCGTATTCAGAGAACTGTATATATAATATCAGACCAAATATGTAACAGCATTTGATAAAAACACAAACAGCTATATGTTGTTGCTCTTTCCTGTAATTCATTATTATCTCTTCTGTCCTCCAGGCTCGCATCTCACTGCCCGGTATGCACTCCATACCTGGCAGACAGGTGTGTATAGACACCGGGCTCCCCCACTTCTTCCACATGCCCCCCCCAGCCCATGCTCATGCCCCTGCCCCCTCCAGCCCCCAGCCTCCGCTCAGCCCCCACTCCAGCCACACACACAAGGTAGGCGCCGGATCATACTCAAACGCACTGTCAAGGCAAACTTGTCTCTCACACACACACACACACACACACACACACACACGCATTCACACTCTTTCCAGCTCATATTTTCTGCTTGTCTGATTTGCCTCTCTCACTCTCACACACACACGCTCGGTTTTTCTCTTTTCAGACTAGTCGTGTAACAGGTTACATAAAAAATGAAATTGCCATCTGTAGTCCATAACTGATCAGTACACAATAACAGCCTGATGTTCCAGCATCTGGTGTGTACTTGTTGCTATAGGAAATGTGCTTATTCTCTTTCTTGCTGAGAGTTAGATAAGAAGATTGATACCACTCTTATATCTGTGCGTTTTAAATATGAAACTACAGCCAGCAGGAAATTAGCTTTGCATACACAACAAAATAATAGTCAGCAAATAGTCTGGCTTGTTTAGTTTTTTATTTTTTTATTTTTTTTACCGTTGGACAGAGCCAGGCTAGCTGTTTCCCCCTGTTTGCAACCTTTATGCTAAGCTAAGCTGTATTGCTGCCTGTAGCTTCATACTTCATTCTTATCTAACTCTCAGCAAGAAAGATAATAAGCATAGTTCCCAAAATGTCAAAGTATTCCTTTAAACAGCTGAGTAAATGTATGTAAAACCAAAAAACTCTTTGTTCTCACATTAAACTGTAACATACCAGCAATGTGCACTTTCGATTGGTTAATGAAGTGCGTTGCCAAATGACATAGTAAGTCGGGTTCAAGTTTTTTACTGGACGACCCTGCTGGTCTAAAGACCGAGTAATTCAGAGAATCTCTAGAAGTCAATCTACAGGGTTAAATGTTCTGTCCCATAAAGGAGAATTAAGTTTTATTTATATGTTGTTTTTTTTCTCGGTGTCTCTCCTCTCCACCCCTCCTCAGACTGGAGCCAAGTTCAATGTGAAGGGCTTCCACAACCCACCGCTGGTCAACAACCCTGTTCTGGCTAACCGCGGGCACACACACACTCACTCCCACACACAGTATCACCGCAACGCTTGGCGACGCAGAAAGAGGGACAGCTTACCGGTTAGCCTCAGCAGATAGAAACCACTCCTCTTCCCCGACTTTTTCCTCCCTCTCCGCTCTGGCTGCGAGACCCTGGCTCTTCGTTCGTCTCGAAGGAGGATGGACTGGCAGACAGAGGACCAGAGACCAGCAGTTTTCACTCTGGGGCTGCCGCGACACGGAACAGCAGCCCTCAGCTCTGCATCTTCCTCCTACTATCTCCACCTTTTCATTTCTGCATGACTTTTGTTCACAGTTTGGTAGTGTCAGTATTATGTTACTTTCAGTATTTTCCTCATCTTTGTTTCAGGTCTGTTCCTGTTGGTTTATTTTTATTTTTTTGGTTGTGTTTTTTTTGACTTGGTGGTGATGCCGTTGCCAAGTTCACTTGACCTCGTCTTGACCCTTGCAGCCAAGCTGCCTGTGGTTCAGTATTACTTTATTTTTTAACAGTTATTACACTTAAGAACAAACGATTTTCATTTTGTGCAATAATGTTATTTTTCTTTTTGGGACTAAAGTAAATGCTTATTTAATTTTGCGTGTGTATATGTAAAGGCATTTTTATACTGTTTTATTTTTGTAGAATTTTAAATTGTTTACGAAACCTTTCCCCAGGCAGCATCTCTGGAGTGTGTGTGTGTGTGTGTGTTAATTAGTTGTTGTTACTGTGTGTGTGTGCGGGAGTGTATGTGCCTGTCTGTCATCAGGTTGTGATGGATCCCAGTTCAAAGACCCTTCCTCCTCCTCCTCCTCCTCCTCCTCCTCCTCCTTGTTTTCTCCTTTCTTTACTTGTGTTGTATGGAGCTCTTGATATTCCTTCCACTTTCCTTCATCTGTCTTGTGAAAATGGGCGAGGTTAACATGAAATTCCTCATGGAAGTTTTGTTCCTCAGACCAGTTAGTCTAAGGCATCCTGGAGGGAAGTGGAGGGATGAAAATTGCACCCTGGGATATCCTGAGAAACAAGGGGAGAGGACGTACTTCTGTTTTGGCCTAAAAGAGGTAGCTCCTGTGCAGATAGGGCTTTAGCAGTGCCACCTCGAGATTGTGTGTATGTGTAATCTCCGTATGTGTGTGTGTCCCTTATGGGACTGTGCTGTTGCCATATTTTGTCAGTCAGGGGAAGGCTGGCAGTGGCCTGCTAGTTTTGTCTTTTGTCTTTTGCCATCTTTCTCTCCACTGGAGGCGGTTTTAAAAGAAAAGCTTCCAGACAGTGCAGGATTTTGGCCTGAAAGAGCCTGTTCTGTTAAACATATATGCTAGTGTCTTTTCATTTTTGTGCTTGTCTATTTTTTATTACATGTTGTAGGAGGGTTTGGGTCAACAAGGCAACAGCTTATCTGACTTGAATTTGAAGATAAAGATTAGGTTAAGAGGGCAGAAAGCCACTGATTCCGGGTCAGAGAAATCCTCAAGCTCTCTCTGTAGTTGAGGGACATTGTGGAAATCTGATCCCAGGGCTGAGGTCAACTCTTGCCCGCAGCTGTAAATCAGTGCAGACCGACACTACGATGCTCAGCGATAAGGTTTTCTCCTTTTGTGATCCTGGACAAAGGAGAATGAGAGGGAGGGAGGGGGGGTCTTCCTGAACCAAGGACCCTAGTGAAAGGGAATTATATTTTGATTCCGTTCAGGAATCTTGTGCATATTTGATTGCCAGGTACTTCCGCTAATTGTTTGCAATGCCTTTCTTTGTGTTTACGTGGAGTGTGTGTACGTCGTTTTCCGCGAGCACACCGTGTCATACAAATACACACACTCACAGACAGGACTGTCGAAGGCTGTGACTCGCCCAGAACACTACACACGCTGGTGTTATTACTATGCAAGTGGATTATTCTAATTATTGTCAACTCTCTTGTGCTTTCCATATGGGGTTTTTTTCCCCAAACGACAAACACTGCTTTTTAATGTCAGTAATGTTACTGACTGTCAGACTCGCCAGCCAACTCCACAAAGCCCCATCCCCTGACCCCCTTGTATTTGTATGAAGGTCCTGACATGTTTTAAAGTCTAGTTTTCTACATGTATCCGTCAAATGTAAGGAATGGGGGATGTTAATGTCAGTGGTTGGGTCTGTGTAGTGTGTGACATAGTGAAACGTGTGTGAGAAAGTATTGAGACTCATGACTTGGCCGCCACTGGTTTTAAATCAGACGCCCGACAGTTCATGAGCAGGTGCACCCAGAGAGCGCCTTGCAATCTGCAGGTGCACCTCCAGGAGGGGCCAAAGTGTCCACCAACAACTTTACCTTTTACTGAGACTCTGTTCAGTGCTGTTACGCTATTTATGTTTTCTTTTTCTTTAAACCATGGCAACTCTGATTCCTCAGTCACAACTGCCCGTGGCATCAATTCAATCTCAGAGGAAGGGTTTCTGTTTTGACCAATCACTCACAGGCAAAGCAGATTATGAGCTAATCATCACCTCCAGCTAAAGAAATTCCTTTCACATTTCATGATTTGACCAAAAAAATCATTATGGGCACAGACTGTCGGAAAGGGGAGAAGCTTCCGGAGACGTACCTAGCCATGCTATGTTACCCTTTCACCTTGTTGTTCTCTACGGATGATTATTTCCATCCGCAGGGAGGTGATCACGTTGGTGCATGAAATGCTTAGTTACATGGAATCCTGGCCCGATATAAATTGGGTAAAAAGGTGGATGTAGTTGGCAAGCCCTTTCAGACTGCATCCCTGACAGCCATGTCTGCTTTTAGAGATTAGAACCAGCGTTGATGAGAGGCTGAAAATGAAATTGGTAATGGAAGGTTGTTGACTGGTTAGAGTTGCCTGCATCTTCACAGCAAAGACTTGACATGCAGTATCCTAGGAAGTCTGTATGGATTAAAATCTCATCTCAGCAGTCCAATGCAGCTCGGTCTCCGTGTTCACTTTTCCCTTGTTACTTTCTTTCAATCCGATGGTGGTGCAAATAGTTAAACAAAGGTCTCGGTTGTGCTCTGCCAAATTCCCTTCACTCCTGCAGATTGGTGTAAGCGACGGGGAAAGGGAAGCAACAGAGAGTGGCTAGGACTGCTGAGATTTTGGCGTACACATCTACATGTTGATGCAATGTAGTATTACACCCATTGCAATACAATGAGGGATTTTAAACTGGCGGCTGCTGTTTAGAGAAAGGTGGCAGCCCCTTTATGTGCTGGCTGATTCATGTGAGCAGTGGCCCTCTAAATAGACACCTAGCTATCGGTGGCCAGAGGGAACCACTGTCCAGCTTTTGGTTGGTTTTTTTTGTTTGGTTGTTTTTTTTGTTGACATTTTTATGTAAATATATTTTTTTCTATCTTATTTTTTAATAAACATTTTAAAACTGCCAGTCAGTGTGTGTTTTTTTTCAAGTGATTGTGAGATAATGCGGGTACTTGAAGCTGCATTAGTACATTTTTTTGGCAGCACAACAAGCTGTAAATACAACATTGACATATTATGAGATCTAATGAGATCGGTGAGACTGAATCAGAGCAGTAAAGGTCCAGGCTGTAGCCCAGACCAGCATCACATCATCCCATGCCCCCTTTGGGGTTAAAGAATCACGCTTCCACATAACTTAGAATCAACTGTATTAATAACCAGAGCTTTCACACTGAGATTTGAGGCGCATAAGATGAATAGTCACAGTTACAAATAGCTAAATGATGCTGGTGACAGTTACTACTGATTGATAGCTAGCTTGAGTGGGAGGCTGCTGGAGTACAGTCATACAGTATAGATGCATCAGTCTAGCTCAAACAGTTGGCTATTAACAGGTTGGTTATTTACAGACAACACTTAGCCCAACACTACCTGGTGATTCAATCAAATATGTATAGATGTCCAGATAAGCAATGTCTGGCCACTGTGTTGCGTCATTGATCCACTTGGGTGGGGGAAGACTGAAGGGGCATGACAACTGACTGGTCTAACTTAATTTATTAAAGTATCGCGAACCCTCAGGTTCAGGCAAGGTCGTAAAATAATTATTAGACATGGCTATGAAACAGGTTTGTTTAATACAAAAGGAATACAGACAAACTTGTTAAAATTATAATCCAAACGCACATTGACATATGTAGAATCTTTGGTTTTCCATCCCCTAAAAAGAGGCACAGCCATGACGTTTTGCGAGTCTGGTCTATAAAACCAAAACAATGCTGAAAGACGCTAAACCACCTTGTAGGGCTGAGGAAAACTGCAGAGTTGGGTGATGATTCTCTGTGGGTTTGTTACTACGAGCTACCCCTTTCACATTATACGTAGTCATTTGACCAGTTGTTCATATAAAAATATCGATTGGTGCAGCTTTAACTTGCCATTCTTAAAAGTAACCCAATTGTCTCTAATTAGTCTGTACTCCCGGGGGTTTAGGGCATAGTTCCCTCTGTGTCTGTGTGGCCCTGGTATCTTCTTCAGTCAGCATGTGATTCTTCTCATCAGCACTGGGTGGTGCACATATACAGCTGTTGGTGCTGAATTACCTCTCAAACACAAGGCAGCTCTACATTGCTGAGCTCCCTGTTGTCTTCAGTACGCTTAAACCCCCTAAACCAAATATAGAAGCATTAACTCCATATTGCCAGACTTTGTCGACAAGCTTCACATTCAGTCACACCAGGCCTTCAGTGGATGTCAGGTGTCTGTATGTGTGTGGGTTTTTTCAGGATTAGGTGTACCGTCTTTGCTGGCATGCGGTGCTTCTCGTAATAGAAAAGAATCAGTCCAGCCAGCTCTGAAGCACCTGCCCAGGCATCTTAATGACGTTCCTGATCCACCTTGCTGACATGACCTCTGAAACAGTAATAAAGCTGAACTGCAGACGACGCTTAAAAAGATTAGACTTGAAGCTTTGGTTGAACGAGGTGAAAGGGGCCAAAAACTAAGAGCATTTGAATTGTAAAGCAGCTACCTGTTCAAAGGTGAGACATATGGATTAGCGTTAGCAAGTGAGGTTGAACAACATAGACAGGGATGACAGGAAAAGGATGAAGAGACGCAAATCAAAGGTTTCTCAGGGGAGTCTGAGTGCTCTTAAGGTGCCAAACTCCAATAAGAAAGTTAAAAAAAAGAGATGAGTAAAGAGCTCATTTTTGTAACGCTGTCCACATTTATTGAACCTGTCTCTTCAGCTTAAAAAAGTGCTGTATTTTCACAGCAAACCAAGAGAAAATTATCCATGATAACTAAGCTGGAGAGGAATCTGTCCAATAAACAGATTGCTGTCTTCAGTATGTCGGAGGAGTGCCAGCCGTACAACCAGATGACCCAGGCCAGCAGCCTCTCCTCAGTCAAAGCTGAATTAAACGACTTTGAGTGGAAAAGCATGGTGCACGGTTGAGGTCTCTCACAAGTCAGAAGCTGAAGCTGCATCCACACTTTGATTCTTACATAGAAAAAGCAAAGCAGAGAGAGCAACAGGCAAATGAGACTCCTCCTGTCTGACCATGATGCACTCAGTACTTGAAATTTAATTTCCTGATTGTGAGAAGGAGCATATTTGTATAGAATTTTGGCAAGAATATTACACTATTGTAAAATATGTTGTATAAAAATGATTTATTAATGATCCTTTCAATCAGTGGTTCGCAGCCTTTTTGGCTTTTGACATTTAAAATAAAGCATTGTCTGCTAATGACCACCGTCTTCACAGTTTGCATATGTTTATGAGCTGTGAGTAGTTTAAAGCCACTCTAACTAATAATATTCTTAAATTAACAATGGATCAAATGACTATGTGTAAGGTGAAAGGTGTCACTCGTAGTGACAAACCCACAGAGAATCATCACAAGATTCTGCAGTTCTCCTCAGCCATATAGAGCATTTCAGCTTATTAGCTCATTGTTTTGGTATGAGGGCCCGCAACTTTATTCGTTCATTCTCACCACTCTCATCAGCATCCTTTTCATTTCTCAACAAAAAAGCTTTAATAAACCCACTGTACACTAGCTGCTCAGCACCACACAGCAGACAGGCATTTAGCAGCTAAAGAGCCTGATATTTCCCTCAGGAGCCAGGGGCCAAGTGGCCAGAAACTCGACTCCAAATGAATGCTAATGTTGCTCCCTGTCTGCTCGATGGGTAAATAAACCACTGTTGACCGCTGTGTCAGATTTATCGTGTGAACCCTTAGGAGGACCTGACCCCCAGGTTGGGAACCAGTGCTTTAAATGTTAACATAATTATCTAAGGTTATCATAATATGTACCACTGATGCTGAATGACAGTGAGTGGTAACAAGATAAAGTAGATGTTATGATTT
The DNA here is from genome assembly GCA_002120245.1 of Maccullochella peelii. Taxonomy (NCBI): domain Eukaryota; kingdom Metazoa; phylum Chordata; class Actinopteri; order Centrarchiformes; family Percichthyidae; genus Maccullochella; species Maccullochella peelii. The sequence continues at coordinate 91,271 of LKNJ01001058.1, read as the reverse complement.
TCTGAAATGATATCTGATTTTTTTGTGTTTTATTTTTTTAATTTCTTGCTTTATGATATTTATGTTTTCAAACCTAACAAACCTGAGGCCATTGCTTATGAAGCACCTCATTAACGGTTGTGTTTAGTGTGTCAGCGCAGAGAGAGATCACCGTCTATAGTAAACTTAATGATGTTGTGAAGCTCCAGTATTTATCCAGGGAGTCTTCAAACTCAATGATCATCCACTTCTAAAGATTTGATGCTGCAAGAAACAGAGCCAAACTGCAATTTAACAAGCCTAGTAAGAATCCCCCGAACAATAGCAATCAAAGGCAATTAAAAGCCTGATTAGTTTAGCAATTTAGGCATTTTTGTCAAGGGATCAAATGCAAAACAGCCCGAGTGTACAGCATGGTTTGAATCACTACGTTTGATTGAGAAAAACATTGCGTGTTGTACTTAATGAATCCCACAATGTTCTTCTTAATGAGGAATCAGCAGTTCTCAGTGGGGGGGGGGGGGGGGGGTATCGCTCTCTCTCTCTCCCCCACCTTCCCACCTTGATTGCTACTTATCTAGGTCATCTCAGTGTGTTTTAATCACCGTTGGGTTGAGAGAGACCCAGTTAAATGATGAAGCCCACTTTTCTCTCATCAAGGTGAGAAATCTGCTTAATTTCTAGCACATTGTCAGTCCTAGGCTGCTCTAATTATCATTGTTCGCACTCAGCTGCATCTGGGATCATACCCAATTCAACATTCATAAGATGCTTTTTAACCCACATTGGTTTTTAGCCCTCAATGTCTTCAAATACTTAATATTATATATAGAATACAGAAGAGCAGATTCTCTTTTGACATTTCAATGTGTGCACTCCAGTGAATCAAGAAGACAGGATTAATCTCCATCACTGTTGATTTCTGATTGATGAGTGAAGGTGGACGTGTGACACCAAGCAGGCACAAATAAAGATTGTCTATACGTTGATTTCTGACAATCCTGGTGGGTGCATGGCTGTGTGTTTATGCTGTTGCTGGTGTACTTAAGACAGCGACACACAGAGGACACCGTGCTAGAATCCAATTGTAATTCTCTCTGTTCTTTGTGAGCTCACGCTGCTCTCTGTTTTAGAAAAGTGACAAGCTGCAGATTTCTCTCAGCAGGCCTGCCAGCGTCATGCATCCTAATTATTCATTTGATTACCCAAGACAAGCTAAAAAGAAACCAACGGATTCTTAAACACAGAGGAAATGTCTCGGAGCCATGCATTAACACTGCACAATGACAGGCACATATATACATATATATATATATATATATATATGTATATACACAATATAGCAGAACACACAAAGGTCAGATGTTGCTGTCGTTTTGCACCTCAGGCTGTAATGTTTTTCTTCTAGTTCGCAATCTGTGCATCTTGTCACTGTACTCAAGCGCTTTTGATCAGGACTAGACCATGGACCAATCAAAAATGGATCCTGTGACAGTCATTGAGGTTAATGCACCCACAAACAACAAATAATGCAATACCTTCTAAAAATCCACTCTAAATTATCCATCATATCATTAAAGCCGATGTTATATGACATATAACTATACACTATCTCTATCCTATCTGCAAATCTTCATAGCAGACAGCAGTTGGCAGCTAGCATAGCATACAAGAAATATGTTTACTGTTAACAGGACAAACATGCACTTAAGGATGGTAAGCAAACTTTGCTAACGTTACTGCCAAAATAAAATTTGGAAAGTCAACAGGAAGAAAGCTAAATGTTTGTACAAAGATTTAACACCATCTGTTTTCATTTGTAAGATAGACCATAAAAAATGTATATGGTGTCAGTGTCAGATTATGTTTTCAGTTTGTTCAACTGCCCTAATTGTCCAAAAATGTTTTAAATGCAGCAAAAAAAAAAGTAGGCTATTTTTGTCTAGGTGAGAAACCTCAGAAACAGTAGAAGTAGTAGTAAAAGTAGTAACAGTGACATCAGTCTTAACCTTCACATTAGTATTTACCACTTTATTAGGGGTCATTTATGTATGCTCATCTCATAGTTGCAGTATTTCCCACGGCACATGAAGGCAGCATAGTGCCGTCTCTCCATCTGCTTGTGTTGCCTCGTCTTCTATCCTGCCTCTGTCTGTATGTGGGAGGGTGTTGATGCAGAATTAGTGTGTTAAGGCCACTCTTCCTCAATGTGCTCTCATTCTGTCACCGTCTTTAGCGCTGTGTGTGTGTGTGTGTGTGTGTGTGTGTGTGTGTGTGTGTGTGTGTGTGTGTGTGTGTGTGTGGAGTGGGTAGCAGGTGGTCAGCACAACCACACCTGTTGGTAATGTGATGGAGCATAAGCTTATATAGAATACCCTATTTATAGCACAATGAACACATAGATGATGAATGGGATGTGGTTTGACAACATTGGTAAAAACAGACGTCATAGTATATTGTCTGTAGCTGTCTGTGTCTCTGGTCTGTGTGTGTGTGTGTGTGTGTGTGTTTGACTTCATTTTTGGGGTTGTTTCCTCAAGTTTTCTCTCCCTCCTCCTCCCCTCACAGTCTAAATGACACTTCACAGATTAGCTCCACAGTGATGCTTCTGCCATTTGGGGAAGTTTGTGTGTGTGTGTGCGTGTGTGTGTGTGTGTGTTTGCGCATGTGTGTGGTAATCATTAGTAAAGAATGGGATTCCCCTAATTTGAGTAACATTGCTCAAGGGTTCATGAAAAACAACATTTATCACACTGAACGAAGGACAAGTTGAATAAAGGATTATGGCTCACAGTTCAAGCTGTCTCTCACTCTCTCACAATTACAAACACACACATACGCACTCCTAAACTGCCAGGGGGGTTGTGTGTGTGTGTTCGCGTGCAAGTAGCTCAGCTCAGTTCATTAATCTTGTCTTTGTTGTGTCAAGGCAGACCTAATTAGATTACATTACACACGCTTATTCAACGCAACCCAGCAGGAAGCATATGATATGTTGCAATATGGTATGAGCATGCACACTAACAAACACACACAAACCCAGGGATAAAACAGACATAGACACCACACACTGCAGATTAAGACCTCATCACACGTTTGTCAAATGCCTCTGTTACCACCAGAGGGGAGATTTGATGTGACAATGAAACACAGATTCTCACCAATTTCCATGGGGTCAAAAAGCTGTCAGACGGCACAGACAGACAGTCACAAGAGGCGGAATGAGCAACACTGAATGGCTGTAAATACATCACACTTCATGTCATACAGTTATCAGCTTGTCAGGGGGAATCTGGGTTATTCCGATGCGTGACTCCTGGCGTCAGTCATCTCTTTTATCTCTCTGCCGTCTTTCCTGTTACTAAAATAAATATTTGGTCTTCTGCCGTGCCAGAAGGCCTGCTCATCTACAGCAGCGCCCTGCTTTACATTCAGGAGGTCACTGACACTGAGAACTTGATCCTCTTCTAATCATCAACCAGTGGAGCAGCTGGCCTTAAGAAGTTCAAATCTGTCATTTTTGAGACTGTAGATAGTGGTGTTGTTGAAATGGAGTGCACAATATTAAAACCTTAGTTACTGTACCTTATAGACGTTTACCATATTACTTAAGTTTACTTTATGTTGTATGTATGTATGTAATTAAGCTGAATGATACACCGTGGTAAATACTTGTGGATGTGAACACTATTAATTTGAACTGTTGCAGAGTTTGTTTTTTATCATTACTCCAATATCTATAACTACTTACAACTATTAATACTATTATAGAAATAGTATAAGCAAACATTTAAATTGCCCATTCATGCTCTTGCCTCAGAGTAGCTTTAGTTTCTATGTGGTGTTGTTTTATGGGGTTGTGAGTGTAACAGGGGGTCTGATGTTCATCCCAAGAAAGAAAAAAATGTGTGTGTTTTACTTTCTTGTAAGAAGATTATTCAAAGAAAAACGTAGGCTACTTACAACCCAGAGTGACTGGAATACATCAAACTTAAAGAATTCAGTATTTTAATGAAGTATTGAAAAAAAACTACCCTTGACAACTTAACAAAGTGCATCCCTTTTTTGAAAAATAAAATATTTTTTATTTAAATCAGTATTAAGTAATATTTTTATACATATTTTATATCAACACTGCATTTACATCACTTCAGAAATAACACCCTACTGATTGGTTAGTTGCACAGTTGAGTCTCTCAGCTCTCATCAACTCCTCATATAAAACAGCTGGCGGCCATTTTGTCAAACAAGCTTTGCCTCTAGTGGGTGAAGAACGCTGGACACGTAACAAGCTAAAGACCCGAATATTTTTCTAAAGAACTGGTTGAGACCAAAGGAGAGCTAAAAGGTGAGTGTTACTTTTGTCAAGTGGCTAGAAACCCAGCTTCAGATGGAAGCTAATATTGCTGTGTGTTAGCTTGATATGTAGCCTAGCTAAGTAGGCAATGTTAGCATTGCATGTTAGCAAAAAGTATCCACACATAGCATTATACTAATAATATAAAGTATACACTGACTCTATATACCATTCTTATAGTATACTGTTTTGTAACTAACGTTAGCATACAAATACAAAACATGCACAGGAATGTAAATAATCCTGTGACATTAGCATGCTAACATTACTTGCTAACATTCCAAAATTTGGAATCTCATCAGGGAGAAAGCAAAATGTTTGTCCAAAGATTTAATACTTTGTGTTATTTACTATTTATTTTATTTAATGTTTCTCTGGAGAACTTCTCACCACCATCAACAATTATTTTTCATAAAGTTTTTACACCTGTGAGTGGCTCCTTACATTTTGATGTACATTGCTTTGTGGGACTACACACTTTTTTTAGGGCAGACATTTTGACTGGTCATGCAAAGCAGGAAAAGCACAGGTGTAACGACTAACTCCGAATCAGGCACACCTAAATGGAAATAAATAATGTTATTCGACCAAGCTGTGCTGTTCCTGCTGTGGCATATAAAAATGTCTGCCCTGTAAAAGCTATAGTATTCATCAACAGCACTCTGAAAATACTGACATCTATGAGTATAATCGATATTGCCATTTTCCGTATGTGAATACATTACATTCACATTCTTGCACTTAAGCCACTTTTCACAAAAGCAGTAATGTAATGTAATACATTCTCAAAACCCAGGTAGAATCAGTATTGAATTGGGACAAACCGTATGCATCTGTGTCATTTCTACCTCATGCAGCTTTGATTAAATGTATGTTTGTTTCTTTTGCTGTAAACAGTTGTTGAATAGGTCGATTTTTAAAAATTTGTCAGATTAAAATCAGCAGCTAAACAGTACTTACAGTACTGACCACAATTACAGCATTTTAATCAAGGTAATCAAGCATTTATTACTGACCTGCCTGCACTGAGTTTTCTTTTTGTTTTCTACAATATGATTGAAACATGAGAATCTTTATTTTTTAGAGGCCACTTGACAAAGTTTGTAGTTGAAGAATATTTTGGTAGCTTGAGGGTTAATGTGCAGCAAGACATGATGATGTATCATTATCGTTATCACTGTCATTATCGCCATTACGTTAGCCAACTGGAATTTAATTTCTCATCATGTCACTTTCTCCACAGTGATAGATTTCCTTGCTCTGCATTTCTGAAAATAACTCCATAAACTCCAGAAATAAGACCCTATGAATCCTGAGTAAGTCCATTCATGTGTCTTTTGTCCATCCCGTACATGTGATATCACACAAATCAGATTTTTACAACACACTCACTGTTGTATTCCAGGATTTTCTAAATTACAATGAATGCCTGAAGGAGGTGCAACTGACAGTTGGGATAGGATGAAATATGGTGAACCTAGGTGTCCCTGTTGTAATAATCTGCCCTCAGGTCCATCAGTGCGCCTTTTCATTTATGTACTGACTACATCATGTGTGCAATCAAAGCAAGGCAACACAAACACTTTAAATAGACTGCCAAAATTGTATTTGTGTTGCCAAGCTGCCAATGTTGGTCAGTCCGTTGGTTGTATGGTCATTCGGTCAGATCCAGTATCAAAATGACTTAATGATCCCCTGACCTTTGTTCTAGCGCCAATATGAGGTTGACATTTTTGGTTTTGTGTGAAATGTCTCAACAACAATTGGATGGATTGCCATGAAATGTGGTACCTCACAATGAATTGTAATAACTTTGGTGATTGGTGAATACATGCGAAACTAATGACAGTCCCATCAGCCTGAGCTTCACTTTGTGTTCAGTGCTTGTTGGCAAATGTTGATATGCTTACGCACTAAACTAAGATAGTGACCATGGAGAACATTACCTGCTAAATATCAATATCATCATTTTAACACTGTTATTGGGACAGTTTTAGCAGGCCAATGTTAGAATTCAGCCCAAAGCACCTCTGTGCCCAAGTACAGCCTCTTGCATGGCTGTACAGTCTGTTCCCTTTGTATAAGTTGTTACCAGTTTGCCCACAGGGTGGGTGCATCATTCACTGGGGATGATATGTTTGTTGCATTGCTTATGACTGCTTGTAATTTTGGTGCTCTAAGACAGAAGCTTGTTCTGTTGCCGTCCCTTTCACTCTGGATAAGACACTCGGCTATTATCTGAAAATATAGAGATGACCTTCAGTGCAGTATTTATCATTATCAGATAAGCTGCATGCTTGGCCTTAGCGTACAGACTCTCTCTTTCTCTCTCTGTCTGGTTAGCGTGCTAAAAGGAAACTATGTGGATTTGACACATTGAAGTGGCACGGCCATTTTCACACCTTACGGCTCGTCACATGTGACGTGGCAAGAGGGGGAGAGAGGGAGCCCACCGTGGCAGAACAGGAGTTGAAATGAAAGAGAGAGAAATGAAAGCTGGGAGGAGGAGAGGAATTTTGGGATTTTGGTTCGTAAGATCTTATTTTACTCCCACTGCTGACACACACACACAGACACTGTCGCTCTCAAACTTTCCCTCATTACCAGCTCCCCTCCTCCCCGTTTGAAGCACCGATCTCTCTTCCTCCCACACTCTGTCTGTCTCCTGAGGTTTTTCCTTCCTGATATTGTTTCTTCTTCCCCTTCCTCCCCGTCCTAACCCCTTCTGTGTGTTTTTCTTGCCCATCTTTTTATCTCGTCACCAGCTGCTGGATGGCATTTTTATTCTCTTTCCCTCCACACTCTGCTGTTCTTCTTGGTTAAGCACAGCTGTTACAACCCTTCTCACTCTCTCACTGCAGCTCTGCTTCTCACACACACATGCATACACACATGCAGACAAACACACACAGTTCTTCTTCTTCCTCTCTTCTCTTCTACTAACTTCTGTCTTCTGTTTCTCTCTTATGTAAATTTCTCTTCATTTTTCTGTACCCTCCAAACACACAAACACACACACACACACACACACACACACACACACACACACACACACAGGCTTGAGTCATATACCAGTTCTCTCACACATTTCCACCCGCTCTGATAGGTACAGCACACTCACACACACTGTTACCCACTAGCTCTCCCCACCACACACATTGGTACACACCCTCTCTCCTCTCTCTCTCTCTCTCTCTCTCTGTTCTCCCTGACAGTTATACACATTCTCTCTCTTCCTCAGTCCTCATCTGCACCTCAGCAGAATAACATGTTGCCTCGTCGCAGCTACAGTGCTGAGCGGTAGGCTGAGCAGAGGCTGCCTGCTCTCTGTCTGACTGACCAAACATAAAGAGCAAACAAGAAGGAGAAGCAGGAGAAAGGGGACTGAAGTCTCATCTCTCCTCTTCGGTGTCCGACCACTTTCTCTGAGAGGAGGAGGAGGAGGAGGTGGAGGAGAAGGAGGAAGATCCGTGTTCACACTGTCCTGACTCAGTTTGTCACCTCAAGCAGAAGGAGCGGCAGAGGATGCAAGGGAAACCGGAGGAGCTGAAAAGTTGGCTCTCTTTCACTCAGCTGTCCATCCATCCCACACAGCTGACCAAACTTTTTTAAACGGAGAGGAGGAGGAGGTGGACTTTTGAGGGTGAGGAGGAAGGGGAGTGAAAGCATCCCTCACCCCTTCAGTAAGAAAGCAGGACCATCCTTCCAGAGGCTACTACCCATGTGGCAGGAGGCTCTGTGGACCCGCGGACGCTACCTGCTGGAGAAGAGCGATGGTGGCGAGGGTGCTGAGGGGCCCGAGAGCCTGGGAGACGGGTGCCCGGGGTTCCAGGGTGAGGTGTGCGTGGAGGGCGAGAAGCCTCAGGACTGGCTGTACGAGTCCTACTACAGAATGAGCCAGCAGCACCCGCTGATCGTGTTCCTGCTGCTGATCGTCATGGGAACCTGCCTCGCGCTGCTGGCGGTGTTCTTTGCTTCAGGACTGGTGAGTGAGTGTGTGTGTGTGTTAACAGTCTGTGTGTGCAGAGGCAAGTTTTTAGGTGTGGGTAAGTTTATCCAATAGTGTAGTTTGATCTTCATTGGCACATTAGTGCCAATAAACTGGAAATGTTATTATTGTTGTGCATTTCACATCATTTTCACAACAGTAACAAACAATTCAATCTGTGACATTTTGTGACATGTACATACATGTTTTGCTCTCAGAATCACTTCTTTCTTCGTTTTTAGAATAAATAGAACAAGAAGTTGGCAGTTAAAGGAATAGTTTGACATTTTGGGAAATATCCTTATTCGCTTTCTTCATGTCTGTTCAATCATGAAGCTGGAGCCAGCAGACGGTTATCTTAGCATAAAGTCTGGAAATAAGGGGAAACGGCTAGCCTTGCTCTGTCTGAAGTTAACAAAATCAGCTTAGGAGCTAAAACTCATTAATTAATGTGTTCCATCTCGTTCGTTTAATCAGTACAAAAACCAAACTGTAAAAATGACAATTATGGACCATTATGTGCCGGACTATTTTTTAGGCTAGCTGTTTCCCCTGTTTCCAGTTGGCTAACCGGCTGCTGGCTCTAGCTACATACTGTATTTATTGTATGAGAGGGATGTTGATCTTCTAACTCTCAGCAAGAAAGCAAATAAGCATATTTCCAAAAATGCTGAACTGTTCCTTTAACATGGCCTGCAATAACCAGCACAAAGAAAAGAGCGCCACCTACAGAAACTCAGACAAGACATCATGACAGCACTGGACACACTGAGTGACAGGTGATACCTGGGGAATGTAGTGTAAAAATGAATGTTTTTAATTAAATATGTCACCTTAGAAATTCTAGCCTGTCACTTTAATTATTTTATTTTTTGGCCCTCCGCCCTAAACCATCCTACTGCCTCATTCCACTTGTGCTTCTTCTGGTGATAACCAGAGTTGCAGTGGTAGAGCAAGACCAGAGTTACATTTATTTCTATAATGAACCATAAAAGTAGAGCGCAGCACGAGACTGAATGAGACAGGGGGCCCATGGGCATGTGTATGAATATGTGTGACAACATAAGCAGCCGTGAAGCAGCACTTTAGGTTGCAGTGTTTGCACAGTGGATCAAGAGCGGGATGAGAGTTGAGTTTGCAGCTGTGTGGGTGTTGCCGCTTTTGTCAAGTGAAAAGTGTTGTTTTGGCCACAAACACTCAACCACAAACACAAGCTATTGTTTCTCAAGTGCTGCTTTTGTATTTTTATGAAATAGCCATACAAAAGGAAGCCCACTCATTGCTGTGGTTGTTGTTTCAAAATGATTGTTTTGCTGCTATATGTCATATATGTGTGCGTCATGTGCTCTCAGAGTAGCGCCTGGAGGCCAAGGGCAATATTCAGTCAGACACTGGGGTGGACCAACCAAGATGGTGGGGGGGTGGGGAAGGTGAGGGGGTGGAACCCTCAAAAAAAAGAAATAAAGATACACATGCACGCACAGCTGTTGTGTTCACTGTTGCTGGTTGACATTTAAACCAACATGAAGTAGGACGAGTTCAGGGACCATCCAGTGTATTGGAGTCGGTTTAACACTGAATATTGAGAGGAGAAAATTTGCTTTCTGTTAGCTTTTGGAGGCATTTGATGACTGGTCATTACTGGGGGGGACAAATTTCCATTTTTCATATATTGGGGGCAACGTGACCTGACGTGAAGCACTTGCTGGAGGCTGTCACTAAACTCCTGTTACATTCAATTCAACTCCATAACGAGGTCGTTCCCGGGAGAAGCTCCACCTAAATCGATCCCTTTTCTTCTACTTCAGACAAATCAATAGATGTTATTACCCCAGTTGGCCAATTTAATTCTCCAGGTTCTCCTCTTCTTCTGGTAAGTCAAGTTTACAGCGACTTGTGTCTTCACAGGTTAAACTACAATCTCCCCTAATAATTTCCCATCATTCACAATGTCAATAGAAAACATTCCTTTGTTCCTGTTAAATGACAGACAGACCTGTTTGTACTTATGGAGCGGTGGTTGAGTGAGGCATGTTTATTTATTAATGCTGGACAAAGAAGAATGGCAGGAATAAATAGAGGGTAGGTTTGGTGCTGGGGGCCGGGCGGCGGAGGGAGGGAGGGGGAGGATGTTGTTTTAAGTGTTCTGGCTTTATCACTGAAACCCAACCAAAGCAGCACTAATGCTCCCAAAATTGCTGCACACTCTTATCGTTCTCCTCAGATCAGGGCTGGAGTGGGTGAATGTGGGGATTTTTTAGAAAAAGACTCCTGCTCCACCCAGACTGTACAGTGTGTGTGTGTGTGTGTGTGTGTGTGTGTGTGTGTGTGTTTATGTGCTTGTGTGTGTTGGTATGTACATGTTCTTTTTGTGACTGTGTATGTGTGTTGTTTGGGTGGTTTGTCAGAGGAAGTCTCTCATTTCCTCCTTAGGCTTTTCTGCAATTTTTTTAGGAAAAAATCTTCTTGTTCTTTCTTGTTGCCTTGAAGTCGTATTGATTGGAATGTGTGTAGGTATGCATGTGTCTGTGTACATGCCCAAACGTGTGTGAGTCTCTACAGAACCAGCAATTACATGGCAGTATGTCAGCTTAATTACATTTAAATCACCATTTGGCAGTTTAATAGAGATCAATATTCTATCTGGTAATGGAACACTGGAAATGTATGAACCGGAAAAAGAAAGCTCCCATTATCTTCCTGATTTACATCATTGAGTGCATTAGTATTGTACTTTTCAGTTTATGTTTTTTCCAGTTTATGGCCATTTGCAACAAATTTTTAGTCTCTGTATTTTAAGAATTTGTTGATATTATATTAATAGCATCTGCAAACACTGCTTTCGTTCCACTTCGCTGACAGTTTGATAGATGCAGGGCAGTGAGAGCAGGGTGTTTTTGTAATGACAGATCTATTACTTAGGGGCAAGAAGGTGAGTGAATGAGGTGAAACAGATGCTGTGACATCATTGACTGAGGTGATCGTGGTCATGCTTAAAAAACCAAAGTTGTCTGTCGGTTGGAAATGGGAATTGAACAACGCTCTCCTGTGTTAAAGTCTTAGGTTTTGTTGGCCCATTTATGATTAGCCCTTTAAGCCTTCAAGCTAACATTCAGATTTCCCTGAAATTCTAACTATTATATAAATATCCACTTCCTCAGTTACAATTTCACAATTGTCCATATTACCATTTTCACATGTATGTTATTTATTATTTGACTGGTGGGAATCTTCGCTCTTATGAATGCGTTTCAAAGGGGTTCGATCCGCTGAGCAGCGCCGGCCCGCTGCTGTGCCCTCTGGCATCTTATTGTCTGATTATGAAATGATCATTTCTTCACCCTGTACTGATGAAGTCCTCCCCTGGGGTGCTGTGATGATGACATGCGTGCTTATCACACAGCTGAAGTAAAAAAAAGATCTCTTGAATACAAATAATCACAATACATGATAAACAAGTGTTCTATTTCAGAATATTGCATATTGAAATGTGTTGGGTGTAAATCCACCAGAACACAATTTACTCACCTGTCAGGCCTGAAACTGTCCAAAAGATATTCATAAGCATTGGAAGTAATATCAAACAGTTCCTTTGATGACAATAGGTTCTCTATAAAATTGATTAGGACTTCAAATAAGCTACCTAATATGCCTCAGACTAGTTTTATATCATAATCTTTTGGGTAAAATGCTGGATGCTCTGCAACCTTTGACCTGCTTTAGCAGAGTGCATTAACGTCCCTCTAGGCTGCGGATGGAGCACTCAAGGAAAGGTTTGTTGATTATTGATGATTTTCATGCTGAGAGCAGATTGAAGAAATCTGCCACGAGTGCTGCTTCATCAGGCAGGATAAATATAAAACAGGCACCAAAACATGGAAAGTGCATACGCTGCCTATCATGATTTCAACACAAGCCTCTGTACCACCTCTCCCCTTCTCCTCACTTTCTGACATAATGTATTCGGTGTGTTTGTGTAATTTCACTGCTGAATAATTAGGTTACTGCATCTCTCTGTCCCTTGCTGCTGCTGCTGCTGGTGCTATGTCTCCCTGGTCCCCCTTTTTCCTCCCAGTATAATAGCTGGATAAGCGAGACTGGGCTAAAAAAGGAAATTATTGTTCTGGATGACAATGCAGTATATTATGGCAGGCAGGCACAACTGCCTCCCTCTATGCCATGTCGAGGGAAATGGCTTTAAAAGGCTTCAAAGAGGTTTTAACAGGATTAAATGGCCTACAATCAGACATGTGCAAAGTACAGATGCTTCTTTTTTTTCTTACCACAAATAAGTGAAAACACTGAAGTGGTGAGAGAGCGGCTCCCTCCCTCCCTAACCTGTGTGTGCACAGTTGTGAGCAACAAAATGTGTTTTGTTGCCAAAGGAAGGGTCTTTGTCACTGGTGTCCACTCAGGCACCCCTCTGGTGTTGGAGTTTGCAGTCTTGCTAACATCCTCATTGGGATTCAATCTGCGCTCCAGGCTGACTGTATAGCTAGCGTGATGTCAGCAGCCAGGTCCCATGGGATCCCTTCGCAAGACCCTGACTCATACTACCTCTGCTATATCGTGCTGCTGCACTAATACGCATCAAAATGCTCTCCTATTGCATTTTGCTCTGGCCAAATATAGCTTCTGCAATTGTCAACAAGCAGCTCAAGTCATTAAACTGTCAAATCAGCCACAAATTCAAGGTTGAGTCTGTGGCATCTTTTCGTTCTGTTACATAAAAGCTGCTCCAGGGAATCGCGTGGTAAGAGAATCAAACACATTTCTTTGCCCACACTGATGTTCATTTTACTGTAAAATTGGTGACATCTAATCACACAGTGGCGCTTGCTAATTTAACATTTATAGCTGCTGGACCTGTCAGTGCAATCATGACTTTGGAATAACTTGAAATAGTTTATGTGGGTGTCGGGTAGGATCAAGTCTGTGAGAGTGTGCTCAATGTGTGGAAGCGCTCCATCCTCTCTTTGAGCAAATGATGGTGATTTTGCTGCTGTTCCATAATTTACACAAAGGGCAAGAGTATGTAGAGAGTATTTTATTCTTACCCTGACCACATTTGCGTGTGCATGTTTGTAAGATGTGTTGTGAGTCATGGGATTTTTGCATAGTGTTTTTCAGTATAAATTAGAAGAGGTATTTTTCTCACAGAATGTACAATTACAAATATGCTTAGGACACACGTACATGCAGAGGTCAAGGGCAGGTCAAGAGGATGAAAGTGCTCAGCATGAAGACATTAAGGGGAACTGAAAGGTGCCGCAGTCTCCTCCTGTTAACACTAATAATTCATCACAAAGACACAGATGATTCTAACTTACCTGAATCTTACCAGATAAATGCACAAACTTTGGTTCATAATGACTCTGTACTGAGAATAATTTTATTCACACACGAACCATCCATCCTACCATGAAAGTTTGTAGAGAATATTAGTGTAGTAATTGTGAGAATGGTGGAAATACACTTTAAGCTGTAAAAAAAAGTTTTAAGGAGTCATTTTGTCTGATATGAAGTCATTTTTCTTGAAAGTTTCTGACAGTTATGTGAGATCATTTGCGCTTGATTTTGGAAGTTTCAAGGAACAAGAATAAATATCTTTACAAGGCAGATAAAAGCACCAAGATATGAGAACATCTTTAAAGAAAGCTGAACTGCCTTCTAAGGAAAAACCAAAGCCAGATTTGTGTCTTTTTTTAACACAACTGACCCATATGGACAGTTTCTGTTGTGTACATCCTCCTAAACTGTAAACATGACAAAGTGAGAGTGAGGAAGAGGCTGTAGAGGATGAGGAGGTGGGTGAGGGAGGTCTGGTCGAGTCAAAGAGAGGGATATAGTGTGTATATGTGTGTGTGAGTGTGTGTTGTCAGCTTCCAAATGCTGACTTTGACATTGTGAGTGCAGAAGTGATGCTGTAGCACATTCTCTGGGCTCAGACTGTCTGCCGATCTGTGTGCCGTCTGTTCATCTGTTTGTGTGTGTGCTGTGCTGCTCCTCTATCCTTATGAGGACTGAGTGGCCTCACTAGGACACAAAAATAGGAAGAATTCCCCTAAAGTAATCATATCTATTTGTTATTTTTACCTTGTTTGTTGGGTTTAGGGTTGAAGGGAAGTTTGTGGGTTAAACTGATGAATAAGTATTTAAATCATATTCAGAACTCATCCATGTGTCCTTAGTAGATCTTTCTGTGGTCCTCCATGCTAACATTGTAGCATGCACTGTGCTGAGGTCTAGCTTTCTGAGTACATGACTTTTTAAAGTTGCTAGACGTTTCCCATAGTAATGGTTACAAATGTACTCAGTGGACAGTCCTCGCTAGTATATTAATACAGGGATGTACTGCAAATCAGTGTGTTTGTGTTCAACTCCACCAACCTCACCAAACCTGACACTGTATAAACCAGTAATTCTGTCTCTCCCTCTCTCCAGAATACAGAGGACCACTTGACGTTCTTGATCACGGTTCCCGCTGCTCTCTTCCTCTTCCTGTCCATCTTCATCCTTGTCTGCATTGAGTCGGTCTTCAAGCGGATGCTCCGCCTCTTCTCTCTCCTTATATGGGCCTGTCTGGTCACCATGGGTTACCTGTTCATGTTCTCAGGAGGGATACTCAGCCCCTGGGACCAGGTAGTGTTCTATGTTCTGTGTTGTTCTTTTATGTGTGTGTATCTGGATGTGCGTGTCAAAAAGAACACGCCTATCTACTGTATATATACAATATATACAACAGCATTTCTGATTGCACGTGTGGGTGTGCAATCAATTTGATTGACTCTTTGCTAAGCTCCACCCCCCGTAGTTACTGTTGCCGTGCCTGTCAAGCTAATTGTTCTTTAACAGCACATTATGCAGTTAACAATGATAATGGTGGCAGATTTACCATCACCATTTCTGAAACAATGGGTTCTTGATTTCAGACAGAGGGAGACAAAAGCAGGCTTCTCATTTCCAGCTGGTGACCGTTGATTTTGCCAGCTGAAATGACACAGTTGCAGTTGCTAGTCCATTTTATCAGCTGTAGCTAATGTTAGCTTGTTGGTGGAAAACACTGTGACTCTGACTGACATTTTAATGTTTCCACTGGACTCTTTTTGAAATTAGAACTCTGTAGAGGGCTCTTAAATAATCACTTGATGGCTACATACATGGTATCATGATATCATGAAAGACAGAGACAGAAGCTGCATCTCCCAGGTGAAAAGTCAGCATCCTGACATGGAAGACATGGAAATAAAGAAAGAGCATTGTACATTATCCAAGTTAGCCCAAGTATTATGAATACGCTCAGGAGAAATGGAAGATCAGATTGATATTTCACTGTAACATAACCCTGTTTGGCTGCTTAGCTAACGTACTTGGACAAGCAGGACAGAGGATAGATTTATGCTTTATTGTTTGTATTTTCAAAAAGTATGTTTCGCTGAGCTTGGCTGGAGTTGCTGGAGTGTAAAGTTCCCCAAATCCAAGAAACAGTAAAACAGAGCGACTAACATTAGCCTAAACTCTGATATATTCAGGACCGGCTCCTACACAATGGGGAGATACTGATGTAACCTGTAAAACCACAAAATAATGTAGTATGAAATGCACCTATTGGAAGTAACGCTGGGTTAGGTTACTACTGTAGTAAGATAGTTAGCTGGACATGCTAATGTTTGCAGCTTACATTAGAGCAGTGATCCTTACCTTACATTTAGCTCTTGTATTTTTGGTTTTGAAGACAGTAAAAAATAAGTCATACAGCTCCATAGACATTGTTTTGGCATGCGGAGAAATCAAAAGCTTGACAGGCCTGCCATGACTAGTTACGGTTGCTAAGCTATGATTGGACAATCACTCTTCGGGGTAGGGGTTTAGCAAATGGTCAGCAATTGTTAATACTAAGACAAAAGTTATGAGCCACAGGGCAGAGTGAAACAACAATTCACTAGTCAAAGTACATGCAAGGAAGAATAAATGAATACTTGAGAATAATCAAACCTAGTAATTAAAGTCTGACTTTTGACACATGCATGTGTATTCATGAGTGTTCTTGTGATTGCATATGTGTGTGTGAGTTTTTTTATTCATCTGTCCGTCAGTTACCTTTGTATATACATGCCTGTGTGTGTGTGTGTGTGTGTGTGTGTGTGTGTGTGTGTGTGTGTGTGTGTGTGTGTGTGTGTGTGCACAGAATTAAGTCCATGTGTGACAAGTGTTAATGAGGCCTGATGAGAGCTGGAGGTGAGCAGATCAGCAGACAGACACATTCGTTTTCAGTGCCAGACCCCCTCTCTCTCTGTCTCCGAAATCCTATTTTCTCATGCTACCGCCCTGTCTCCCACTATTCATCAAATCCTATTTTTCTCTCCCCAGCTTCTCCACCTGCCTCCTCCTCTCCTGTTAAGACCCCCCTCTACCCACCCCACCATGTCCAAATTTCCCCTCTCCCTTCTTTCCTCCCCTTCACTCCTTCCATCCCATCTCTAGGGTGGAGATATTTTTATCATCAGCCACCTGTGAGAGTATAATCATTCTGCATTATTAATCTTTCTATTCTGCTCCTATGACTCTCCCACTTATACTCACTTATACTCCTATCTACCTATCTATCTATCTATCTATCTATCTATCTATCTATCTATCTATCTATCTATCTATCTATCTATCTATCTGTCTGTCTGTCTATCTACACCTTCTGTTTTTCCTTCCCTCTGTGACTTTTAGTTTATGAGAAGAAAGAGAGAAAAACAGAAAGAAATTAAGACCGAATTCAAGAAAGAAAGAAAGAAACTTGTCGGGAAGCAGAAATCCAGTGAAAAGAGAACAGCTGGAATTGCAGCCCGCTCTCAGTGGGTTGGATTGATTATGATTACTGAGAGAACAGCATGTCTGATGGAGCACACAGAGCTAATAACAGCGAACAGAGAGAGAAAGGGAGACAGAGAAGCAGAGAGAGATAGAGAGAAACTGGTGCTCTGCTTGGTCATTCACTTTCAACCCCTCCGCCCCACTCCATCCATGCTCGCCTGCCTCACCCTCTTTCTGTACACACACACAAAAACATCTTGTCCACATACATACAAGCAACGTCTGCCACCATCCAGCTGCATTACCCCGTTAGTCTGGGCTTTATTCAATTCCTCTGAAGGCCGCGGCTCCAGAAGGCAGATTGAACATGGCCGCCACACCTGGTACCCCAGAATAAAGACGCAGTCACACTGACCTGTGTGTGAGTGTGTGTGTGTATGTGTGTGTTGGCACGTACTTGCCAGTGACGAAGGCACTTTCATCCAAAAATGCTGCCGAGCTGCTTACTCTCATAAATGCTAAAGTGAGCAACATTTTCCAGGTGGGTATTCAAGCGTGCATATTTGTGCGTGTTTGCGTTTGGTGTGCTGCCGCTTTTGTTCAAAACATAGAGGAGGGGTTGTGCACTCGGAACAAGAAGGAGAAAAGGGTAAGAAGCCAAAGTGAGATGATGGCTGCAGATCCCATCTGGAGGTGTTTAAGGGTGTATTAGGACTCAGGCCGGAGTGCTGTGGAGATGGAGTGCTTTCTGGCTGCCTGTGTGGCAGACAGAAGCAGGTGACGCACCTGAAATTGGACTGCCATTCTCGATTCCCACAGCCACCCAAACCCGAACTGCCCTCTGACCTCCATTTTTTCAAAGGTTGGAGTTCAGGGTTAGGAGTTGAAGGTTATGGCAAAATATACAGGACCTTCAAAACACCACATCTGCTCTGACGTCAGCACCCTTCCCTATGTTGGTTCCCCTGGCAACAGAAAGTCTAAGCCTACACAAAACACCTCTCTCTGTTCTCTGTGTTCAGGTCTTCTTTTAGAAGGAACTCGGTCAACTAAACAATCACTTATATCCAATGTTTTAGTCATGTGTTTTCTTGTTAAAACACTACATGTCAGTGGTGGGAGTATTAATATCTTTGTAACGCGTCACCAAGTACCCTGCCACTGCAAATAAAGTCGATAATGTTGATGTCGTAAACACTGAGTAGGATGTGAAAAGCTCTTCCCGGCTAGCACTTGCTAAAAGGAAGCAAAGGACTTCGAAATGTATTTAGAAATGTATTTCAATTATATATTATTTTTAATTGTATATGTATAATAACATGACACATTGGGGTTCAAGCAAGATCAATATCTGTCAAAGTTTGTTTTTAGCTAATCTGATTCACTCAGTCGATTCCTGTTTGCAGACCGACTCTCTGAACCTAAAAGACACAGGAAATAAACAGACAGGCAGGAAGGTCAGAGTTCATCTGGTGTCCCAATTGAAACTGTGAACCTTTCGCGCTGGTCGCCACCATAACAGGAAGGGGTGGACTGACAGCAGGGGAAGTGGACAGGGACGAAGCAGAAGGTTAAGGCACAAGGTATTAATGAACAACACAGTAGGAAACTCACATCTACACGTATCAACACACAGGAACATGCTCATTGCACACACACACTTCCACAGTCAGAGCACATGGGAGGTCACAGTAAGAGGCTTTGATGGAAACCTGGAGAGAGAGAGAGACTGATTACAGTAAACAAGCAGGAAACTCCATCTAAATATTTTCCACAGTAAAGTACTACACTGTCTTGTTCTTATTCCCATATGTAAGGAAATATTTGAGCACTCATTGTATCACATGCTGTAATGCTCTGATGTGTTGTATTTTGTGTTCATAGCTTGTTTAGCGCAGGGTTTCATTTTTTGTAATGCTGAGTGAGGAGCCCACTCATCTCTAATAATTTGTCATAGGATCAGCAGTTTATCGTTGGATGTTTTTGTGAACAAGAATGGGCAGCCCATTTAACTCTTCGAACTGTATTCTGTATTTAGACAAAAAGCAGACAAAGAGGGAAGATACAGAACATTAATCTCTGGTGGGATTCAATCACAGGCATTTCTGTGATATACTATATTTGGGCATTGCTGTGGTGATTTTTGGCACTACTGCAGCACTTGTATGACTATGCATATCAGCCAAGAATTAGTTGACCTGTCATGATGAATTAGGTAATGTGAGGGAAAATATTTACTGTCCACTATGTTTGCAATTCTGTAAATCAGGCAACGGTTATAGCTGAAGCATGATGGCGTTGAAAGTGCATGTTTCTCTCAAACAGCAGCTAACTTATTCAATGCTCTCTCTTTACTTAGATGTATAAACCTAGGAAAAGGTACAAAGTTGAAAGAAATTTAGAAAGTTAAGAAAGATCTGGAATATTTTAGACAAATTTGTCCCTCTTTAATCGACATCTTCCTGTTTCCTATTTCCAGGTGTCCTTCTTCCTGTTCATCGTGTTTGTTGTCTACACCATGCTGCCCTTCTCCATGAGAGGGGCCATTATCGCCAGCGCCATCACCTGCTTTTCGCACACGGTCACCCTCAGCGTCTGTCTGGCCTCCACCGTCACAGAACTGGAACCTCTAGTCTGGCAGGTAAGACACATAATTGTTCATGTGGAATCTCAAAACCTTTGAACATGCAGGTCTGTTGGACTGAATGTTCAAAAGGACTGTTGAAATCTATAATTTACACAGCTTCCTGCTTCGATGGCAAAATTAGCCGAGGTGACTCTGCTGTGAGCTTCCTGTTTTGGGCCTAAATGATTGCTTCACTGCACTATTAGCTGCGGCACACGGGTTAGTTTCTCAAACTGAAATCGGTAAGGCTGTTCCATGCACGATTAAAAATGATGAGGTGCAACATTTTAATAAGGTCTGGGTTGTAAAACAGTGAACCTGTCCTGTATCATCGTGACACAGCACATTCAGCAAGGCCTCCAGAGTCAAATGAACTGCTTTTTAATGTACTCAGGGAACTGCTCCTAAAACACTGGCTCTGAATGAATGTACTCTTGACACAGTAGCTCAAAGAAAGTCTCACCACAAAACAGAAACCTCATAGTGCTTCTATTAATACGCCGAACGACAGACACCACAAACCAATAAGAGAAGTATAAAATCTGTAAATTTCAAATAGAATTGATTTAGCATCACATGCAAGTCTGAGGCTGACAAAGCCAACCACCAAAGTAAACACGCTGAAATGCACTCAAATCATGATAGTCTCTCTTTTCTATCTCTTTCACTCAC
Source organism: Maccullochella peelii (assembly GCA_002120245.1). Lineage (NCBI taxonomy): Eukaryota > Metazoa > Chordata > Actinopteri > Centrarchiformes > Percichthyidae > Maccullochella > Maccullochella peelii. Next base: position 70,844 of record LKNJ01001058.1, on the reverse strand, counting down.
ACACACATATACACAGCGGAAAAGCACACCAACAATAAAACATGCTCAAAGACACTCATTGCCCTTGGATACAGCACCAAGGACAGCCTATTGATATGCGAGGCTGCCTTTTAAAGAGCTTGAGGTTGACATAGTGGTGGAAAAGCGTATTTGAAGTGTGTGCTCTGGCCTGGTTTTACGAGGTAATAATGTAATGTAGTCAGTGGAAGGAGGTAGATAGTGGGGAAATTACACGTACGTGCATATCTGGAACATGCGTCACCTCCTAACATTATTTTAATGCCTTTTTCTTTGTGTGTATATGTGTGCATGTGGTGTATATGGCAGATTTTAGCCAATGTGATCATCTTCACCTGTGGTAACCTGGCCGGGGCCTACCACAAACATCTGATGGACCTGGCTCTCAAGCAGACCTACCAAGACACCTGCAACTGCATCAAGTCCCCCATTAAACTCGAGTTTGAGAAGCACCAACAGGTATACGCACACACAAAGATAGATTTGAAATTAACGTGTGATTAAACTCTCAATGTCAGTTCCTGTCATCAGACTGCTGAGGATGCATGTGGCACACTTAAAGCCTGCTTTTATACCTATAAATGTATGTTAATCAGAAAATTCAATAAAACAATCTAAAGCAGTCTATTTAATACTTTAGTTACAACTATATGAGACATTAACATATTCATGTCAAATATCACAATTGATTTAATTTCCAGTACAAACCTGCAAACTAATGACATTTCCATCAGCCTCAGGTTTGTGTTTGACGCTAATTAACAAATGTTAGCATGCTAACACGCTTGACTAATAAGGTGAACATGGTAAACATTATTCTTGCTAAACGTCAGAGTGTTAACATTGTCATTGTGATTATGTAAGCATGTTGTACAGCCTGACAGAGCTGCTAGCTTGGCTGTAGACTCTTCTTGTTTTTGCCATCTCTCTCTCAGAGCCACACATACTGAATAAGAGCCCAAATTCAGACTTGTCCTGTTTTATTGCCAAAATATTTCACTTCTTAGTTTTGTCAGGGATGAGGAGCTGGTGAGTCGGTCATGTCTAAAGAGGCATTATGCAGTGACATTTGCTTGACATTAGCGTCTTTGCCCTGACATTAGCCATTCTCTCCGACCAGGGAAATGACACATAAAACTTAATAACTGGTGGTCCCTTCAGTAGGAATTAGCTATGATTAATTCCTTGGAATTGTAAAATTAGTAAAGTATATCTTTACTAATGGTGAAATACATCATATATCATGTATTAATATCACATTTAAATGTATGTCTTTATAGAAACATTACAAATACCCCATTACAAATATATTTACAGTTTATTATTATTATTCAAGTTATGTATGACATGTTATGTACTGTATGTCCTTTATTCTACAGGGGGCAGAACAATCTCATTTGTTTGAGTTATTTTTCTTTTTCACATGAATTCAGGTGACATTTACTACCATTTATTACCACAGGTCAGTCAGCTTATAGATGGTTTTTGAACAACAGAAAATATTTGCCTTTAGCAACGATCTTCATGCTGGATATTCTTACTGGCATATGTGTCTGTGTGTGTATGTGTGTGTTTGAGAGTGTGTTTGACATTGTGTGAGGATGCATGCAAATGCCAGTGCATAACTAAACAATGCCAAATCTTATTCAAAGGCTGAATACAGATCACTTGAGTTCATTACTCAAACATATGATTAATAAAGCCACATCTCTTCAGGCTATCATATCCCCTCTGCACGCTCACAGTAGAGTGTTCATATTGCTTCAGTGCTGAATAAGTAAATAAGTGCGGGTGGTGTGGGTTTCTATTTTTAGTGCCCCCCCAACCCCCTCTCTCTACTTAATTTGCTGCTGTGTTTTAGGAAATGAGCCTGTGGTGTGTGAACAATGTAATGACCCTCTCTGCTGTGAGCCGCATTTATGAGTCACACCCCCTCAGGCAGCTATTCACTCTCTCTAATATGCACACACAGACCCACACTCATGCCCAAACGCTCACGCACGCACACGCACACCAAAAATCACCCTCAAACAACCCACCATCCAACATGTATGGTGCTAAATTAAAGCAAAAACCCACAGCATACATGGTTACACAACAGCTATGGGTGATGGATCTCGCATCTCTGGTTCTCCATTTTTCTTATTCCCCCAAATAACTGACCATATTACACAATGACGTGTTTAGGATGTTTCCAGAACTGGACACATAGGTGAACTTGACAGTGGAGAATATGTCAACTTTCTGAAACATCAACAGCAACCAGTCAAACAGCAAGGGCTTCTTTGTATAGTCACGTTTTTGCAACAACAATGTAGCCTACAAAAATCCTACAGAGAGAAACCCTCTGACGTAGACGTGGCGAAGAGACGCTGCCAACAACCGCGTCAGTGCATTTCAGCCACAAGACATCACTTTTTGAGTACGGGACAATCCTGCAATGTTCCCATGCTGGTTATCTTACTCGCTGGGTTATGTGTCCATTGTCCACCTTCAACTGAATAAACTGAATAGTTTGCACCTTGCCTCTGGTGGTGGTTAAAGGCATTTTGGGAAATGTAGCAAATCGCAAACTGAAGTAGAAATCAGTAAGGCAGGTTGTGTACACCGATAAGACATCATAAATTGATTATTTGTAAGTCTATCTGACAAGCATGTTTCCTTTAAGTTTCACGTGTAGGATCACAGACAATCTACACATTTACAGAACTTGGTCCATTGCTTTCCTCGTCGAGGCTGCGTATTTAAAAATGAAGAAAATTGCTCTGCCTCAATCGCTCTTTAGTACTTGACTTTAGCTTCCTGTACTCAGTGCTGATAAATTAGCTCCAATGAACCATCATTAGGGATGTAAAAATCTATTAAGGAGGTTAAATATTAGCTGTTGACGACAATGGCTATATTTATATGCAGTATTAGAGAACAGAACAGAATGAGCTGACAACAGAACAGAACGTTTTGTTCTGTTCTGTTGTGTTGTGTTCTGTTCTATTCGATTTGATTCTTTTCTGTTCTATTGTGTTCCACTCTATTCTATCCTGATAATAGAACAGAACAGAATAATATCCTACATAGCACACATTACATGTGAACCATTGGGTCTCATTGTGGCTGTATGATAACTGTATACTCCTCTGTACAAATCCTGCATGTAGTCCAACAAATAGTTTACATGTTAATTTGTGGAGAATTCGGATCAGATTAGTAATAATAATTATCACTTGCCGCTGTGTTTTCTCTTTGACTCAGTCATGCCATGTGAGTTAGCTTAATATTTCCAGCCACATTAACTAATAAAGCCAAGCATCCTGTGGCCATATCAAAGTCGTTGTATACATTTAACAATGTTAACAATGTTATTCACTATATTATCATGTTAACGTATAAATCCAAATATTCATTCCGTCTTCTTATGTTCTCAAAATGGCAACAAAGTTCATTACCTTGTCTTTTTCCCATGTTACATCCTAGTTGCTTGACTCTACCTTGTCTGGCTTTCATCCCTACCTCCCCCTGTCTCTGTCTTCAGGAGCGTTTACTGTTATCCTTACTGCCAGCTCACATAGCCAGGGTGATGAAAGCCGAGATCATCCAGAGGCTGCAGGGACCCAACTTTGGTCGAACTGAGAGCACCAACAACTTCCACAACCTCTATGTGCAGCGGCACACCAATGTCAGGTAAGGTTCCTTCTCCTTTATCTGCGCCACCACATAATGAAGGTTATTACTTTCTGCTCCTCTCAGTGCTTGATTGCTCTTATAACATCCTGTCCTCCCCCTCGTCACTGATCGTCCCTCGTCTTCTTTTGTCCCCCCCTCTCTACCTGCTCCTACACTCTGTGCTCCTCTCCTCCTCTCTCATCTCCCTTTATTTCCTCTCCTCCTCTCCTCTCCTCTCCTTTCCTTTTTCACTAGCTTCTCTATATCCCATCTTCTTATTCCTTTTCATTGCCATGGCCAAATTCAATTCAGAGTTAATCCACCTCCATTGTACTCTGAGGTCACTTTGCCAAATGAAGAGGAGCCTATGTCCTCTGTTCATAGTGACATCCTCCTCCATACTGTGGAGGTTAAAAGAAACAAATCCAGGCTAACCATAAGAGCCTCTCCATAGAATGTCCTTTAAAATCCTGTTTCCCGTCATGTTGGATCTTCACAGGAGAAACAATATCACTGTGTCCCTTTTAAGCGGGCCTCAGGTGTGTGTGTGTGTGTGTGTGTGTGTGTGTGTGTGTGTGTGCGTGCTCATGTTGATCTTCCTATTATCCTTCCAATAATAACAAATTCTCACATGGTCTAGCTCACAGTGAAGAGGGCAATCTCTCCAGAACAAAGAGCTGACACCCAACGACAGGTGGCATTGTGCTTCTGCTGGGATCCTCCTACACTCAACAGTTATTAGTGGAGAGCCCAACACCAGCTACTGCCTCCACTATTCTGTCTGCAGCTGCATTAATTGCTTGTTGGTGTTGAGAAACAGGTTATATTGTGTGTTTGTATGCTAATTGAAATAATAAAGAGATAATAATAAAGAGATACTTGTAGAGGTTTTGCAGACTTTCTAAGGAGCTGGAGACATAATGTATAAAGTGCTGTTGTATAAGTTTCAAAACTTCCTTTTTTCACATTTAGCAAATAAATTCTAAATCTAGCTAAAACATTTAACACATTTTTCATTATTCAGGGATGTAGGATTTTTGCAGTTCTTATGTTTCCTTTTTGTGCATTTTAATGTAATTTTAATAAATGTAATGTTAAATGTGAAAAATAATAGGGAAGTGCACAATACCAAAGTGATGGCAAAACAGCGGATTAGGTGCATGGTGCAGATAAGTTAGCTACACTCTGGATATAGAAACCAGCACAATAATGTGTATTGCATTATTTCTTTTTATTGCATTGGAAACCTGAGCAGAAACAAATGTTTCTTCACGTTTTTGTATTTGATTTGTATTTTGAATCCAAAGGCTTCTTCTGTAGTAAAATATTTCCTCTGGTGCTCAATGGGTTTGTGGAGAACAACACTGCAAAGTTAATTCAAAGCAATCGCGTCAATGTGATATCCATGTTACCCTACAAATAAAATGGCCCCCAAGGATGAAAAACTTCTCATACAGTACAACAAAAATCAAAGTATGCAATGAGTTGTGTTATTTAATGGTTGTGTTATTCAGTAATGCAATAATAATTGTGTTATATGTTGTTTCTTATTGTTTTCCGCAGCATTCTGTATGCCGACATTGTGGGCTTCACCAGGCTGGCTAGTGACTGCTCCCCAGGTGAACTCGTGCACATGCTGAATGAACTCTTCGGCAAGTTTGACCAGATTGCAAAGGTAACTCAAAACAAGCCCATCTTGATTTATATATCCCATTTCATACACCAGGACTCTCTGTGTGCTTCAGATGAAAACAATAACAGCAGAAACCAGTCCAGGAATTCTCTCAGGGAAAAATACTACATTTTACAACAGTCCTTTGTGTTAGAGAGGTAATTTATGAGGCTGTATATTGTTTGTTGTCTTGCATTGGATTGAGATATAACAAAATAAAGGAAACACTTCTCCTGTATAATGCAGTCTGATACGGCACCACCACAAGATGCAGCTTCACATCTAATAGAATGAAAAATTCAGGGAGACAAGAATATGCCATTTAAACTACCTTAAAATAACCCCCTCCTTTATTTAAGGTTTTATTAAGAAGTCAGATTTCCTTCAATGGATTTTGGATAAGTATGTCCGTGTAAACCATGCAAAACATGCATCATAAATGCATCATGCTAAAATTACAGTATGGCATGTTTAATCAAGAATCCATGTGGTTTTAATGGAGAAATTAAGGATGTTTAAGACATAAAATAATGTGTTTTACTTCACAGATAATGCTATCAGCTAATGTTACCTGGAGTCTATAGCAGTTGAGCTAATTGGAATAGTGTCCACAAATTAATATTAATTACAAAATAACCAAGAAGAGAGAGCAGAGTCTATCTTGTGCTGTCAGTCAGATGAAGTGCAGCCTTGAAATAAATGTTTTCTCTGTCCTGCGGCCAGTGTCGGCCTCCGTACCATACCTTACCAGAGCGCTGTGCGTGTTAACAGCTGCAGGTTGTAGCAGTGTGGGCTGGTCAGAGTGGATCTCGCCGTCTCATGGGTACTCTACTCGGGTCTAAACAGTTGAGTCAGGCTCTCTCAGCTTTGTGTCCAGCAGCTCTGTCCTCCCGCCTGACGAAAGCTGCCGTTATATAAACCTGATCCAACGATGAGCTGTTACACATCCCACATGTGGAATAGGAGCTAATGTGTTATGTGTGTTTGTGAGGGTTGTGTGGAGGTGAGAAAGAGCACGAGAAACGGCATTTAATACATGACATAGTTAACCGTTACTAAAGATATTGATCGTTTGGACAGATTATGGAGTTTGATGATAAATGTACACTTCTTCTAATCCCCATTTTCCCCCTCTTTACCTCTCTCTCTTTAAGGAGAACGAGTGTATGCGAATCAAGATCCTGGGAGATTGTTACTACTGTGTCTCTGGTCTGCCTGAGTCGCTGCCTCACCACGCCAGGAACTGCGTGAAGATGGGCTTGGATATGTGTGAGGCCATCAAGTAAAATACCAAATCTCTCTCCCTCTCTCCGTCTCTCTCTCTGTCTCTCTCTCTCGCACAAACGGAAACACAAACACAAACACACGCCTGTCAAACAGATTGAGCAGAAGGAGTGCCAGACTTGATTTCAGCTCTGTTTGAGCTCCAGAGTAAACACAATGTGAATTCAATATGATAAGCCTCCCAACTGAACAAATAAAAATTTTAACTCCCACCTTCTGCTCTCTGTCTCTATGTCTTTCACTCATGCATGAGCACACACATTAGTTTTATAGACCAATATGTTTGCTTGCCGGCACTGACCTTTAATCACAATCAAATTAAAGATGCCATTCGGCATCGTCCAACTCTGACATGATGAAGCAGAGACTGTATTTCAGTGCTCTTGTGGAATAAAATTTTGGAGGAAACAGTGAATCATTTTGACACGTCACACAGTACACATAGCGTTTTTTTCTGGCAGAAAAGCACTGGGGAGCGCTGGGATGAAGCGCTTGCGCGGTGAGAGAAAAATGACAACAATGAACGCTCTGAAAAAAGACGCTGGGTGCAGCGCTTTTTCAGTAGGCGGCCGCACACGCTCTCTCCTGATAGGGAACAATTAAAAAAATACCTTGCCGCTCAGAAAAAAAAAGCTATAGGACACAGGCCCTAAGTCATCTCTGTTTGTGTACAGATTAAATAAATGAGATACAATGTGTTAATTGTAACGCGACCAACTTGAAAACAAGATGATACATCTCATGGGGTTTATCCTTTTTTTAACTTTAGAGGTGTTGATAGATGTGTTTTTAACTTTAGACAGGTCCAGGCTAGCTGTTTCCTAATGCTTCCAGTCTTTATGCTAAGTTAGGCTAACCACGTCCCAACTCCAGCTCTGAACTCAACTTTGCGATTGATATTAATCCACTCATCTCACTCTCGTAAAGAAAGCGAATAAACACATTTTCCAAAATGGTGGAACTACCACTTTAAAGATTAATTCCTCTGCTCTGTTACTCTCCACAGGAAGGTCCGAGATGCCACTGGAGTCGATATCAACATGCGTGTTGGTGTTCATTCTGGGAATGTCCTGTGTGGTGTGATCGGCCTCCGCAAGTGGCAGTATGATGTGTGGTCACATGACGTAACGCTAGCCAATCATATGGAGGCAGGAGGTGTGCCAGGGTAAGTTATAACCAATACTTCAAAGAATGTTTCTCTTGATCTCACTGCTGTTAAAGTGCTGCTTTGCAAATCCAAGTAATTATTGTGCAGTTGGCAAACTAGAGGCATGTACCTGCAAGGGTGCCAGTTTTAGATTGTAAAGCAGAGAGAAAACTACGCTTTGGGATTTGACTAACACTTCCTCGGTGATTAATGTTGAGTTGCACTTTAGCGAGTCAGTGAATTTCCATCTGCTCCACTGCAGTTCCATGTGGCCTAAAGTAACAAAGTGACAAAGTCCCAGTGGCCAGCAGTGCCATAGCATCATTATCTTGCGTTTCAGTGGAATTAGTGTCTCAAGTAAGGATGGGAATTGATAAGATGCATGCAATTCTGATGGACTGGACAATTTGGAACCGTTTCTTACCTGGAACCGGTTCTCGATTCCCATTCCTAGTCTCTAGGAGGTTACATTAGCACTCAATACTTGCTTTTTTCTTTTCATTTTTTGGGGGTTGGAAATGGTCAGCTGTTTCATTAATCAGCATGAAAACTCATAGATCAGCCAGTCCAGCAGTATCAGTATCAGTGTTCTAAAATCAATGTTGGCTGAACCCCAGTGATCCACCCCCATAAAACTAAATATGGAGATACACCTGAGGGGACAACATATTGATGGGTTGCAGCAGCACCAAGAACAAGCATAATCAACACTCACCTGGAAATATTTATTTAAATCTACTGTATGAATAACTTGCCCCATTACTAAGTTGTTGTACATCAGGAAATGCACAGACTGACATGGAACATTGGATATATCTGTTCTAATTCTACCCCGTTATAAACATTTTAGTCAGTTATAGCCACCTCATTTGACCAATCAGCTCTACATTTGTTGTGTGGCCATTAGGTCTGCCATTGCAACAAGCATGGGAAAATTGGCTGGTGGTTATGTGTATGCTACAATGAAAATAAGCTCTCCAGTGCCACCAAGTTGTCTCGCTGGGCTGCTAATGGTTTGCCTCCTCTTATGCCTGCTGAAAGGTATCTGAAAAATATGCCCGCTGAAAAACATATTCCCATCCACATCCCTCTCTGGGGTAAGGGTAACAAACAAAGCTGAAAAGGCATAATTGCAGTCAGGCAGTAGTTATAAAGCTGGAAAGAAAAATAATATGTTGGATAGAGCTGTGGCACAATGACGCTCTTAACCTCTCATCATCTGTCCTCTTATCCCTTCCTGTCTCATCTCCAGGAGGGTCCACATCTCTTCAGTGACGTTGGAGCATTTGAAGGGCTCATATAAGGTGGAGCCCGGAGACGGACAGACCAGAGACTCCTACCTGAAAGAACATGGTGTGGTCACCTTCCTGGTCATCAACCCCAAGGTCAGATACCATCATTTACATGGTTTTATACAGTCAGAGAGGTCACTCTAATGCAAGGAAGAGCAGAGGATGTGAGTGATTGTCATTTAGAGGGTAAATATAAATAGTATCTTAGACTACTCAGTTTTTAGCCACACTAGCGGTGTTGCTGTATACATGGCAATGTTGGTTGGTTAGTCGGTCCACCACTCCAGACTGAAATATCTCAGCAGCTTTTTGATGGATTGTCATGAAAATTTGTACAGACATTCATGGTCCACAGACGATGAAGCCTACTGACTTTCGTGATCCCCTGACTTTTCATCCAGCGCCACAATGAGGTTGACATTTGTTGTTTTAGTGAAATGTGTCAGCAACAACTATCAGATGGATAGAATTTGGTAGACACATTCTCCTAAGAACGAACTGTAATTAACTTTTCATCTAGTGCCATCATCAAGTCAAAATTGTAATTATACCTGCAGAACTAATAACATTCCCATCAGCCTCAGCTATACTTTGTGTTTAGTGCAATTAGCTAATGTTGGTGAATGGTGAACATGGTAAACATTGTACCTGCTAAACATTCAGCACCATGGACAACACCGCTGCTTCACAAACATTTCGATGTGCAGGTAAAGTTTACCTTTTCATCCTGCCAAGAGCACAGTAGGCAGCTAAACAATTCTGACAATGTCAAGTATAGGAAAATAATACTAGTGTGTAGTGAACCAGTGACAGTATGTTATCAAATGATTTCAGCAGGGGTTCAGTCAATCGCTCTACTGAGAGAAGATTCTGTTTGAAGTGAAGTCCTTCTTCACTGCCTGAGGCTCCTCCTGTTAAAACCTGGACATAAAGGACTGGTTAATGACATTTAAGAGATCTGCCTCTTCTGTGAACTTTCTGCCGAGAACATCTCTATATAGAATATGTTGTTGGCATCCAGTCTGTGTTTTTGGCTTGGCAAACGAAAAGCCTTGCTTAACAGTCCTCTGCCTTCCTAATCCCTCCATAACTTGGCTAAGATGCACCCACTCCCTTAAATATCTGCAGTAAGACCTTCCTTTTTCCTCCTTCAGGCATCCTGTGCTTGCTTCATAGACCTTGGGGTTCTCAGTGGCATCTATCTTCTGAAGAATTAAGGTCTTTCCAGTGCATCTTTTGAAAATGCCATCAGTGATACAAACAGCCACAGTGTTTTTTCAGCATTGATTCCTCCAAATCTGGTGCTTTGGCTCCTTTTCGTGTTCTCGATTTCATTTTCTGATTCCTTTCCAAAGAGCTTGACCAAGGATTGGTAGCTTTCCCTTAAAGTCATCACATCACTTTAAACACTCTACCAGTTCGCAGAGAGCAGAGTCCCATCTCAGCAGCAGCATATTGCAGTTTCGGTGTGAGGTTTTGCAAGAAAAACTCATAGAGGTATTATTTTATCACACAGGAGTATCCGATGTTAAGTGAATTCAAACAAAAAAGTTCACCTAGCCTTCATAGAAGTTGCTAATGTAAATGACCAAACATGTTTGGTTTTATACTGTTGTGATTATCATCTATCAGAATGTCAGAAAAAGAAGTCATCTATCTGTGCTGACATCTCCAGTCCAACAAAAATAAACATATTTCGACAGACTTTATCAGTGGGCAGAATGTTTCCAAGATCTGTTCTGCTGAGTTGTCCACCAGCGGTGGTTCAGTTTTGAAATGAGAGGTTAATTGGGCAGTCATACAAGCTGCATGTTACCAGCTGCCTTTTTAATAGCACTCTGTTCTCTGTAGTGTATTAGAGCATTTCATAAGAGATCAAGATTGGCACTTACCATGTTTGCATATTTTTCATTTTAACTTTTTTTTGTTTGTTTTTTTTCCTCAGATTTTCTAGTATCCCATTTATGAATGCAGAGTAGCAACACTTGAGTAGAGAGACCTAATTTACTCTCACTCCATGCAGCCCTACAGTAATTAACTAAACCAGTGGTGTTACGCCTAACCTGAGCCTCTGGGTATTTAAATTGTGGTAAACTGTCTTCTTACAACATAACATTACGACCTTATAGGAGGTCTCTACAAGATATGACAAGATGCTACTACTCAGTATTCTTTATTTACTGTAATGGGGATAGCTTTTCGATATTCTATCAGATATTGGAAAAAGGCTGTGGGTGCTCTGTGACATTTTCTAGAAGCCCTGAATGGATCAAGGCCAAATATGGAGCGTGGGTCACAGGAGGTGTCATCTCCACTGTCACTGTCATTGATTGTCACTGTCAGAGCTGCTCAGTACACCCAAGGGAAATGAACACCGCCATTATGGACAGTGTCTATTTCAGTTCTTTTAGGCTCATGTGCCATGTTTGGTCAGTCACAACACACGTTTCTACCAGCAATTGGAATAAACCACCAGAGGAATGGAACATGGAACATCATCTGACAAGTCCTCCTAGATTTTACCCACTCCATTTTTTTGGGAAAAAGGAAAAAACGTTCCCTTTCACTGCTGTATGGCTTCATGCAGGGCAATGTTTCTGTCAGCTGTAAAGTGATGTGGTATTTGTCAGAGAGAGCACTCATAATACATACAAATAAAAGGAGAGCCGCACCATTCTCTAAAAGTGTTTTAAGTGGCTCAAAACATTGACAGGCAGGTCACAGATGTCAAGAGCTGTCAATTGACGACTGTTCCAAAGTACCTGTAGTCCTTTTTACTGTACACCCACTGAGTGTGAGCATGAACTACTGTTCAGCTTTGTCAGAAATAAAGTTTTGTACATTTAATGTTTGTTGTAAGTTCTGCATACCAGCCTAATATGTTCTCAATGTAACTTACGTGGTCTCGCTTTCTCTCTTTGTATTATCTTTTTGTCCCAGAAAAATAATTTATAATATTCTTCTCCAAAAGATCATTTAGAATATGTTAGCAACTAATGTTTTTTTCAATTTCTGTGAGGTTGACTTTTGTAGAAAAACTTTTTAGGGGTACATTGCAGGACATAGTATTTTGTAGACAAACTCAAACTGTATGACACTGACATTGTGCACGGTGTGTTGTGCACTTTTAATTCAGCTTATTGCACCTCAGTTCACCTATGTTAATCACAATGGACATTGTTTGCATGACATTAATTAACAATATGTGTCTTAAAAGCGTTCACAATGAGAGGAAATTAACTGTCTGAAATTGGCCGTGGTCTCAAATTGTTCTGGTATCAACATGGTCTTGAAAGTCTTCAATTCAATTCAATTCCATGTTAGTTAGGCAGCGGCAAATCATAGCAGAAGTTATCTCAGGGCACTTTTTATATAGAGCAGGTCTAGACAGTACTCTTTATAGTTTTATTTACAGAGACCCAACAATTCCCACCATGAGCAGCACTAGGCGACAGTGGCAAGGAAACACTCCCTTATAACAGGCAGAAACCTTGAGCAGAACCAGGCTCTGGGTGGGCAGTCATCTGCCTCGACCGGTTGGTTGAGAGAGAGGAGAGAGAGTGGGGGAGAGAGGGAGCAGGAGGAAAGAGAACATAACAATGTAAGTTCCACATAGAGATGTAAAGTAATAGTATGTTAAAGCGAGATTATGTAACTTTTGAAAAAAGAAACAGCACAGTCTTCCTCTTACAAGTGCTCAATTCAATGCTGTTGAAACCTTAATCGGTCTGGTATGATCAGTAGCTTATGGTAGCTAATGTTAGCTAACTTTAGATCAATTTAGGTATAATGGACATTACAGAGTCAGTTTGCTGACTTGATGACTCTTTTCTAACTGTGGTACCATATCACATAATTGTCCACAGTGGCCGTTCAGCAAAAGTTACATAGTCTCACTCTGCTGGGTCGGTGTCATTCAACTCACAAAGACATGTCAGTGACCACCTGTGTCCTTCTCTATTCCTGTTGGTTTTCCCAGACTGAGAGGCACAGCCCTCTGCTGGGTGTGCGCTCTCGTCCCTCTCTGGATGGTGGGAAGATGAGGGCATCTGTCAGAATGACCCGATACCTGGAGTCCTGGGGCGCTGCCAAGCCCTTCGCCAACCTCCACCATCGAGACAGCATGACCACAGACAATGGCAAGATCAACACAACTGTAAGTACAATGCAGTGCTCTCTGTATTTCAAACATGCCCACACAGATGCGGATATCAGTCATTAGTAGATGAATGGTCTGATTCCTGTTGCAGGACGTTCCGATGGGGCAGTACCACTTCCAGAGGAGAGAGAGGTGAGCTAAGAGCAATACTGCATTCATAATCATGACACACGTAATCCCTCTGTCTTTACAACATGTCATCACATACACATTATTGATTAAATCCGTCATCCCCTCCCTTCAATCCCAGGTCCAAATCTCAAAGGAGGAGGTTTGAAGAAGAACTCAATGAGCGAATGATTCGCACCATCGACGGCATCAACTCGCAGAAGTAAGCCTCATGTCTGCCACACACCCTGTGTCTGCATCACTCTTCACAATCACAGTCACTTCAGATAAAGGTCCTCCCAGTACTAAGTAGTAAAAACATCAAGTCAGCATCTACACTCAGAATAAGCATCTTCAGGAGTTGTCTGATTATTGTACTGCGGCTATTCTATACCGAACAATAACGACTTACAGAAACCTCAGTTAATCAAATAAAAAATGTCAGTCAGTCAAAGAGCATAATGTGGTTCAAAGTGTGTTTTTAGGGCAAAAGTGCCACAGATGCATGTAGCCCAAAACCCATTTGTTTTATATTGTTTTATAGATGTGACAATGTCATTTTATCGACTGCTTATTAACAAAATGAGTATGTAAATTACAATTATTTGCATTTTACAAAAGAAATAGCAACAATTCTGAGATCTTTTCCAAGTACACAGTATTTTCAATGTAATTTACCCCAAAAGAGTTACAGTGAGCATATTCTTTCTTGTTCATGAAACAAGAAAAAGCTCTCTGGCTTTATTCACTGTCTTGTATTCAATTCATACATAAGTATTTGGCTCATTACAGCACCATGAAGAGTTACAACACAGAACCCAGGCTGGCTCCTCTGTATTGTCTGAATCTGTGTGTTTTGCTTGTGTCTCCAGACAGTGGCTGAAGTCGGAGGACATCCAGAGGATCTCATTGTTCTTTCACAAGAAAGCCCTGGAGAAAGAGGTAGGCAAATGCATACAAACCACCAGCCAGCGTTGCTCACCGGGGAAACAAATCAATGCAACTGTATTGTTCTGTTATCAGTGAAACAGAGTCATTAAGGAGGCTGAACAACCTGATAGGACAGATTCTCCACTATATATCCCATATTACAAATTTGTCCTCAAATTTCTATATATTCCTCATTTATAGATTGTTTTTTACTTCATTCTTGCTTCATTCCACATAGAAGCTGGTATATTTTTACACTGTGCATGCTCAGTGTTAATTTTGACCTTGCCTTAGCATGCTTTATTGCTGCTACTTTACACATCCTCATAACGTTGTACCCAATTTTCCAATATCTTCTATCAATATACCTTGTCTTCTCTCAACAGTACAGATCCACAACATTACCAGCCTTCAAGTACTATGTCACCTGCGCCTGCCTCATATTCTGCTGTATATTCATAGTGCAGGTCCTCGTCTTACCCAAGTAAGTCTGCACCACTTCACAGGAATTACACTGCACAGTCCCCATAGCGTCAGCAAACTCCAGCTGTGGCAGCGGGTTGGTGTGAAAAAGCCATTTGACGCCAGCTGTCTCATCAACAGGACCACGCTGAAATGAAAGAGGCAGGGGAGCAGGAGGCAGAATGCTAAAAAGCAGATCGAGATGAAAGGGCACCATGTCTGGTAGTGATTATAGATCAGGTGATCGTCTCTTTAATGGCGGGGAGAGAAATTCACAGGCATGCTAATTTACTGCCTCTGGGAGCCAAAGGTGTAATTCAGCAACTGAGAGGCCATTGATTGTCTAATTCACCTCTCTCTCACTCTCTTTAGCTTTGCTCTGTGTGTCGCAGCTTCGCTCCGCACATTCAGACGTGACATCATCTGTTTTATGGCTGGGATCCTTAAATCAGCCATACTGTGTTCCTCCTTAGAAAAAGTGATACATGAACATAACTGCATTATGAAGAACAGACAGTAGGCTACTGTACAATCCACGGTTGTGCTTACTCGGTGTAAATGGATTGCAAATCTGAGGACCTTCATTACCTTTATTGTCCTGGATGGCATTGCAGAGGGCCGAGAGGTGCCAAGAGGGTTTGTGTGTGTGTGTGTGTGTGTGTTGCAGAACTGCTGTGCTGGGGATCTCCTTTGGCCTAGCATTCCTGCTGTTGGCTTTGATCCTGCTCCTTTGCTTCGCGGGTCACATCCTGGTAGGTTTGCATAGATTTATCGGTGAATACACACACACGCGCACACACACACACACACACACAATTACACACACCCTCGTCAAATCTGTGTTTGAGACAAAAATATGGGAATACCTTTTCTTTTTGTATAAAAATTTTATACACGCACAGTCCAGTTGTCCTCTATGCTGATGACACAGTCATTTTCCTACAGGTTGATTTCATTAACTTAACACTCTCTTCTGTAAATTAATTACTTAACCATCAAAATATATGTATTCCCATTCTGAAGACAATTGCCATGTAACACTGATGATAGCTATATGAGTATAAGGAACTATAAATGGTGTATCTACTTTTTCTGCCTGAAAAACCTACAAAATTCATTCAGACTCTCTACATTTACAGCATTAGGCAGAGTCTGACTTTTAATGTTCCAGTACATGATTTTATGCATTATCTACAATCTCCCAATTTGGTCTCTTACGTCTGTGGAAATCATGGAGCCAATAATAAGCAGCTCAAAAGATACCCTTCAGACACGTTATAGTGGCGTACTATCACAAGATAAAACATTGACCTTTCATAAATTATGTGGCCATTAATTTTTTCTTTCAGCTTTATTAGGGAACCGTTCCTTCTTTTTCACAGTAGTTTTAAAGTTGAAAGTAAAACTTAATGGCCAAATAATTACTGCATCTACTGTGAAAAAAGAAGGAAAGGTTGAATTCCCTAATTTTGCATTGCCCATCTAATCTTTTATGGGCGGGTTCAATTTCTTTCTCTAGATTTTGACATATGTTGTTTGTCTCATTTTAAGGGTGTTTTCATCCATTATTATTGTGGCAATTGCCTCAGCTGTTAAAGATTTAACAGCAGCCTGTAGCTTTAGTGTAAAGATGTGTTGTTTCACATCGTAAATTTGATGCGAGGGTCCATGACCGAAACGTTGTATCTGTAACAAGAGTGCGGGAATTCAGCCTTTCCTTTTCTTTCACAGGAATTCATTTTCCTACGCACCTAACTACTAGGTGTGCATTAGATAACACTGAGTTCAACTTTAAAACTACCAAAAGTTCAATACTTCACTTAGTGATCTGTTGCCAAGATACAGTCTAACAAAAAAGTCTACTACCGCCTGACAAAAACTGTATTGTGCTACATTTGGCTTTTGTGTCAGCACTGTATCGTCTTACCTGAGTTATCCAACAAGCACTAAACCATGCGCTAGTAATCAAGACGATAACAACTATGGTCCAAAGAAAACATTCCTATAGAAAAATCAATTTCTGTCAGTCAATACTTTGTCTTCTACACATTCTTTAAACCCACAAGCACAATATTTTTACTCCAAGAGCTATTTGAAATATAAAGTTGTAACTCATTCTTCTATAAGCTCCTGTAACTCTGGTATTACTTTGAGCCTTTTATATTTGGCATGAGTGTGTTTAGTCCTCATAAACTGTAATGTGTGTTTTTACTGTTTAGCTATTTATATAACAATGAAATGAATTGTTCTATATTTGTGAATAGAGAGTGTATTTCCTGAATGACTGACCAGATGTTTCTGTCACTCTTGACAACTGCAGCCATTCTGTACAGGGTTTATATGAGCCTATCTGCCTTTTACTTTCCTTCATACAATAGTTCATCCATCAATTCACTGCTGTTGTTTGTTATCCAGCACAAGTGGAGGGCTGTGTGTTAGTTACAAGCTTCTACAGCTACCTGTCACAAGTGTTTTATGGACAATCAATAAATGATTTCTCCTCTAAGAGCCAATTTTCCTCCTTCTTCCTTCTCAAGAGAGTATTGTCACCCAGTAAGTGGGTCATGTCTCATTAATGGGGGGTTATCAATAACCTGGGGTCTGCCCAGCTATCATCTTTATACACTGATTCAATAAAAGCCATCAATTTAACGCTAAACATGTTCTCAATAAAAGCTGCTATGGTCACTGGTGAATAAACACAATTGACTAATGAGAGGCCATGTCTAATACTCTACGTGTGTGTGTGTGTGTGTGTGTGTGTGTGTGTGTGTGTGTGTGTGTGTGTGTGTGTGTGTGTGTGTGTGTGTGTGCTTAAGCTCCATGCACCGGTTGGGTTAGTAATTATTAATGGGGCATATTATAGTTAAAGGACGTGCTCTGTTCATCTGTGAAAGACAGCGTTACACAGCTGCTGTGATCAAACGCATTTCTTGGAAAATGTCTTTTCAAATCACCGGACAGAAAATCTGTTAGACCTCAAGACAGATGTAAAAACTAACTAACTAGACATAATTTCCCTTCTCCAGTTGATTCCTAATGAAGCCCCTCCACGTATGGCATATATGTGATACATGAGCCTTGGTCCTATACTTTCTGCCTTTGTTTTGATTTGCTGATGTAGTAAAACTCAATTGAACTGCCCTGAGCTCTAAAACTAACAGATGTGACTTTTTAAATGGAGTTATTTCCACCGAACCAGTGTCTTGGTATTAATTTGAGTCCACAAGAGAGACCACAAAGTCCCCAAACGAGTATCATTTTCTAGTAGTATGAGCAGGAAGAATATTGTGTGCTTTGGGTCTGTCCTCTGCTTCTCCCTCTTTCTTCCTGTTCTAACCACCCCCTCTGTTTCTTTGCATCCTCAGCAGGGACGGAAGGAGTCCTTCTGCTCTCTGACCTGGTTCCCCACTTCCTCCCGCATCATCGTCACCAATAACCCCTGGCTGCGATTGGTCCTCACCATGACGACCACTGCTCTCATACTGGTGATGGCCGTGTTCAACATGGTGAGAAGCCAGTCACAGGTTGAGATGTTGTGGATGTGGTTGGTCCACCGATGTATTAGGTGACTGTGGAACAGTCTGGGTCACTGCATGCCCTGACAGTAGCTGCAGTAGTACAGTTGAAATATTATGATTTTTGATTATTTAATTTGATTTAAGTCATACTGGGGAGGAAAGTGCTACCATTAAGATAATGTGGAAAGAGAAAAAGCAGCTTTAAAATTACATTTAAACTGTAAAACATTCCAGTAAGTTATATTTTAATAAACCACTAAGCATACTGACAGAGTACTGATCATACTATAAATTTTAGACACACTTAATTTTAGTACAATTTTTAATATTACTCCAACATAAGATGGTCTTGGTTAAATGTGTCTTTATTTCATTGCTATAGTCTGATTATGACACCAAAAGTAACACTTGCATAATACAGTACTCTAGCATTATGCATTATAAAAGTTGCTATAAGTTTTCATATTATATGACATTGTGTTATAACAAGGCATTAAGCGTATGATGGTCATACTTTGCAAGGTTGAGTAGCACATTTGTTTACAATTGATGTACAGATTTAGCATGAACCATTATAAAGTCTTATGACTGTCATGGCAGGCCTACAGCTGTGCTCTGTCATCAACATCATTTATGTCACATTCCTACTGCTTGTCAGCTTCCTTTATGTAACGACAATGTGAGCAGTTAATGTATTACAGTAATTGCCCTGTTAACCTCCATGAGCAGGCATTTACATGCATGGGCGGGATAGCGTGTGTGAAGACCAGAATCAATTCAGCCTCCTAGCTCATATGAATATGCAAATTTTGTTCATTTACTTAAGTTTTCCTGCTGGACACAAGACGTCTCCTACTTCACTGTAAAGTCCATTCTTAGTGTGTGTGCGCTGGCAGCCTCAAGTTTCACACTTGTATAAGTTGCAAATTGGACCAGGATTGGTTGGCTTCCAAACTGTTTGTGATGTCACAAATCATACTCGTAGGCCGGCCCCTTAAAACCAGGTTTTCAATGAGCACATAGAAACTTTCCACTTTCAGCAGATGAATGTGAAAACATCCTTCTAGTGTCAAACTCTGCACAGACATCATTCTGCACAGTGAAGCTCAAACATTCAAATGCAGGAACAAGAAGAAAAACATATTTTTGAGTGGAAGGGAACTTTAACCAGTGCATTGCTGAACCATTCCATACATATTTTTTTAGAGAAGAACAAACAAAATGGCTAAATATACAAACCACCAGGAAATGTTTAACATTTTGTATTTGAATCCCAAATCTTTTTTCATATTCCTAACACATAAAGGCATCTAACTCTACCATGGTTGCAGACAGGAGGACTGCTTGTTTGTTATTCTAATTATCAGCATCACAATCATGAATTGGTTTATCACACACAGGGAATTTGCCGTAGTATTTTGGTGCATAACGGTCACAATAAACACATAAGAGAAAAGGAAAAACAAGTACTGCAAAAGTCAAGAATTATAAATATGAAATAGAAATTTAGAAAAAATTTATGTGTACAGTGTTTAAAAAGAAGATGGAATGTACAAAATAATGATTAAAGAATGTACAATTGTTCAACAGTATGAAGAATATACAATGTGTGAAAGTGAAAATAAATATTGTCTGATTTCAACGAAAAGAAAAAGAAAAGAACTAGTGTTTCAAACGGTAACATGGACTGAATAGAGAGATTTAAATTCAGTGATTTGAATACTTGTGTTCTCTTATCACTCAACTCTGTAAAGGTTGAGAGGATAGAGACTTTCTAGGAAGTGTTACTACACTCAGCTACGCCCAGCTCTGCTTATCTCCCCACATTATCAAAACATAATTTCACAGTTTTTAGTCAGAGACTCAGTAACTTGTCTTCTGGGCAAATCTTCACACAACAAACGTAATGTAAATCAGTTCTGGCTGCTGTAAGAGTTAAGCGATGGGTCAAACCTTTTGCCCTCCATCCTTCCTGGTTTGTTTGTTAGTTCTTCGTGGAGGATCCTGGAGGATCCGAGGAGGAGGTCCTGACAACTACTCCACCTGAAGCCCTGATAACTACTCCACCTGGGAATCTAACTAATGACAGCCTGTTGGACTACCTGGATGAAAACACAGAAGAAAACAAGTTTTATCTGCCAGTAAGTACAATAAGTTGAGGTCAGCAAAACATGGTAAATGTTAATGTAAATATTACTGACAACCAGTATCCAAAAAACAGCTTAAATGAGTTGACAGTTGTCTAAAACATTTATCTAAAACTGCAAAATTTGAAATTTGTGCTTATACTAATTTAACTTTGTTTACAGCATATACCACAACATACAGGGGAACTTTAAATAGACATATTTTGCTCACATGCTGGTGTGAACGCAGAACCCGCTGCCAGCATTTGTTCACTGTTACAAAGCTGTGTCTCTTTACCATAAAAGAAAAGTAATTCAAAGAGTCCATTTTTTTCCAGTTTCACAAGGAAACTTTTGTATAGCCGTTTCAAATCTGTTAAGCAGACAACATAGTTTCACACCAAGCAAGAAAAAAAAGTAACTCCAGAGAAACCAAGATGTTTATTTTAGACATCAGTGGCGCAAGGTTGTCGGACATATCAGGGAATTCTTACAGCTCAAAGCTTTCATTCACTGTCCTGTTTATTCTTAATAAGCATAGAGGCCTTCTCACACAGTATAGGCTTACATAATTACCATTTGTATCATTCTTTGGTATTACATAAACAAAATGTGCTTGTTGTATAAGAATATTGACATATTTTCATGTCAGTATGCAAACAGTAGTTCTGTTCTTGCTTCCTAACCACACAGTACGTTGGCTGACTCACCGCTGTCAGAGCAGCACATTTACTGAGAGCATGTTGCACTGAACAAATGAAGCTACATTTCCATCTTTTTGTCTTCGCTTGATACACATCGTGCATCGTGTTTGACACACGTCATGAAGAGCATGCATGCTCAGGTGACACAATGCTCCCCCTCTGTAGAAAAGGTTTTCGGTCACCATGTTTTCTTACTCTCTCTCTCTGTCTCCAGTACTTCATCTACTGCTGTATACTGGGCCTGGTGTCGTGCTCAGTGTTCCTGAGGATCAACTATGAGCTGAAGATGGTGGTGATGCTGGTTGCCGTGGTGATATACAACATCATCATCCTCCAGACACATGCCTCCCTGCTGGATGGATTTAGCAAAGCGCTGTACCCCACTGATACACTGGATAGGTACCTGCAAACTGTACACACACACACACACACTCTCTCTCTCCTCTCTACTCTAGGCAGTAATGAAATAATTATTAGGCCCATTTAAGGTGGGTCCTCTGACCCTGCAGCCTGCTTGCATCAGTTGAGCAGAGCTTATTAAAATGACTAATGAGACTGGACCCTGGTCTTGAGGGAAAGAGTACTGCTGAGGTAGCAATATCCCATATGACTGTCGATCAAGTGGAACCCCTGGAGTGGAGGATGTTGAGTGGCAGAATGAGATACAGCAGTTTGTGTTGATGGAGCTGAATTCATTTTTTCACATTTGACTGACAGCTGGAGTCTCACCGCTGAACAGAATCCCATTATGGAAAAAGTTTTCAGAGCACTAAGAAAGACTGGTGAAGAAATACGTTTTTTCCCCCCAGCTGTCATATTTCTCTCTTTGTTTCTCTTTTCCATCTCGGCTTTATTAGCACGAAGAGTGTACTGCTGTTGCCAAAGCACTGGGCCATATGAACAAGTAATAAGTAAACAGCTGGGCACTGTGATTTTTAGCACATTTCTCAAACAGGAGAAAACATTAGTTCAGTACTACTTTCAGTTGCAAAGTGATACACATTTGATGCGCTAGCGAGTATTTATGGCACCAAGATGGTATTTTGTCGGACTGTCTCAGAATAAACTACAGCACCATCACTACCATCATGGTAATGTAGGAACATTGTAGTATCAGTGTAAGTAACAGTGTGGCTCATTTACATGTTTGTAATAGTTTTTGGACAACAATGAAGATGTATGGCACAGAGGAAGGAGCTATATCAGGCTTTAGCTACACGGACAATATTTGTTAGTAGGATCAATTCATTGTTGGTTTTGTTTTTTTCATCAACATTGTTATAATTGTATTCTCTCTCTCTCTCTCTCTCTGTCCAGACCAGGAGTGCTGAAGGATCTAAAGACGATGGGCTCTGTGTCTCTTTTCATCTTCTTCATCACCCTACTGGTATTAGCCAGGCAGGTCAGTAGTCTTCTTAAACTGGCCACCACAATGACATAACTAGACATCACTATGTAATAGTAGTATATACTGTATATGTATAGTTATAGCTAAGGATAACTTAAGTTATAACTTTCCAGAAGTCATTCACTAAAGCTATACCCATCTCATTAGGTCATTCAGCGCTGGCACAGAATCTTGTTTTACTCAAAAATCTCTGCATGAGGAGAGACTTTTTCAAGAGACTTGATACCAGTGGATTTGAAACGATCTTCTGCCGGAATGAAATTTGGAAGCAAGCGAACCTGCATTCAAGGATTTGCTTAAACATGCTCAAAGATCAAAATACTTGCTCAGGGCGACATTTTTGTAGCGTTGGAGCAGCCAGCCTGGCCCACTGCCTCCATCTCCTCTGTGTCCACCATCCTCACTTCATATGAGAGCTAAACTCAGCTGACACAGATTTGGTGTGCATGTTTTATCTTTTTCGGGGAACCATCCATCAGCACTGACCCCAAAGCAGATGTTCTGGACAGAAAGACTCTCCCCCCAGAGCCTCTGTACCCAAAACTGGGGCTCCTCTGAGAGCCACAGTTGGTCCACACAGCTCCATGTGTTGTTCCCATTCTGGGTCACTGTCACCAGAAGGGAGGGGGGCATTTGTTTTGGAAACACAACTTTGCTGTAGA
This sequence comes from Maccullochella peelii, assembly GCA_002120245.1. Classification (NCBI taxonomy): domain Eukaryota; kingdom Metazoa; phylum Chordata; class Actinopteri; order Centrarchiformes; family Percichthyidae; genus Maccullochella; species Maccullochella peelii. The sequence continues at coordinate 47,691 of LKNJ01001058.1, read as the reverse complement.
AAACTCTTTGTTACTGTCATATCTTATTCCGGGGCGCGCTCTTATCAAGGTCTTTCAGTGTATAAATTAGTGCAGTAAAATGCTTCATCAATTATCATCAAAATAATTCTGGAAACAGGTCAAAAGGTGTTAAAAGTGGCGTTACATGAGGTCCTTGACGCAGAAGTACATAAATCAGTGCCGGATATGAGGGCACAAGGCCTAGGAGCGTCCATTTTACATAACATTTTAGCCGACTATTAACAAATTTGCCTTGCAAAATTTTTTATCAGCAGCCTTAATGAGCCCATTTCCAGCCATTTAGTCAGAGGGAGGAGAAAGCAGGTTAGGAGAACGAAGCCATCTGTAATTCATCCCTCAAGAACATATGCGCGATGGAGCAAAGCTCATTTACAGGCTTGTTAGCTGATTTCAACGGCATCTGGAATGAGCTTCGTATCCTCTGGCCTACTTTCTAGACTCCTGGAGGTGCTGGAGTTCCTCTCTCCATAAGAGAAGCAAGTGCTCAAACTGTAACTGTACATACACACATGTATATATAAACACAAGTGGTTCAGACTAACTATCCTTACAGGGCTGGAAGCTAGTCTATATCTGTTTCAGCCTCAGGCAATCAAACACTATAGCACAAGATCTCAGCACAGCAATATGGACCTACACAGTTGGAGCTAAATTGGCACCATACTAAAGTCTCAAGGGAAAAAGTATTCAGTGCACACATACATCATCCAGACTGCTAACTACACATATGAAATATATCTCACAGGAGACTGAAAACGCTCCCACACACACTGTGGGGACCAGCCCACAGGTAGCCTGGAGCATTCAGATATATAGAGCATAATGATGGGGTGTTCAAGGGACCCCGTCTGATGTACAAACACACACTCCTGGGCTGTTTTGACTCCTATAGATAGAAAACTCCCTCAAGCATAAAGTACCAAAACATCTTTTATGCAAAACAGTCCCACCTGCTTATTATTTCCTTGAGCAATGAGAGCGGAGCTTCTCGCACTGTTTCATTGTCGTCTTATTGGGACATTAGTTTTCTATGAATACCAAGCAATCCCTTTAGTTACAGTTGGTTATGTTTTCCCAGAAATCCTGCACAGTTTCCATTTAGTGGCAATGATCAGAGCAGAATGCAGGCAGCCTATTTCTAAGAAACACTCTCATATCCTGGACATATCTCTGTAGCTCACGGTCTACTGTACAGGAGGCTGATTCAGATACATTTGTGGCTTCTGCAAGTCAACCTCCAGGCCAAATCAAACATCAGAATTTAACAGTTTCAGTTTCATTTCCTGGTTTTGGTGTAGGTTTCTTCTGTGGCCTGTAGCTTTGGAGCAGTGCTGAGTGTGAATGACGCAGGTGTCTCTTTACTCTGTGTCCTCCTGTAACAGAATGAATATTACTGTAGGTTGGACTTCCTTTGGAGGGACAAGTTCAAGAGGGAGTGTGAGGAGATCGAAACCATGGAGAACCTCAACCGGGTCCTGCTGGAGAACGTCTTACCTGCTCACGTCGCCGAACACTTCCTGGGACGCAACTGGAAAAACGAGGTAAATTCTCAAGAAAAGATGACAGTCGTTGACATTTTGCTTTCATTACAATCATAATGTCTGTCCGGTAAATATGTAGCTGGAGCCAGAAGCTGATTAGCTTAGCTGAGCATTAGTATAGACTGGATCAGGGGGAAACAGCTAGCCTGACGCTGTCCAAGAGCACTCTTGTCATGTTTTCCACTTTGGTTTTTGTATTGATTAAACAAACAAGTGTTAATTAGTGAGCTCTAGAGGTGGTGGTAGGCAGATTTTGTTACCTTTGGACAGAGACAGGCTAGCTGTTTCCAGTCTTTGTGCTAAGATAAGCTAACTGGCTGTTGGCGGTAGCTTCATATTTATCTTACAGACATAACATTGGTATTGACCTTCTCATTACAAGAAAGCAAAGAAGTGTATTTCTCTCAAGTATATGTGATTAAATCTGCATACTCTGTATGTGCTGTTAATGCACATCTTTTGTCGTCATATTCTTTTGTTTTTTCAACTGTTACATGTTGTATGCATCATTTTCTTTCCCATTATAATTTAATAACACATTTTTACTTTTAATTTTCTTTGTTTCACTCTTCATGCTCTGCTGCTGTCGCATGTTGCCCTGCATACATGCTGTAATTGATGTAGCCTTCTTCTGTCTTACTCTGTCTTTCCTATGATGAATGCTGTTCCTATTTTGCTGCTGAGGTGACCCCATGTCCCCACAGAGATGGTTGAAGTTTTACTGTATTTATTTAAAGAGTCAGTGTCATTGTTCAGTGTTAGGTATTCAGCCCATCGTCTGCAACTTCCCTTCGCCAGTGCTCGATCAATACAGCACATCCAGCTGTTATCTTCTTCTTGCTTGTTATCAGGACCTTTATCATCAGTCATACGAGTCGGTGTGTGTGATGTTCGCCTCCATCCCAGACTTCAAAGAGTTTTATACAGAGTCTGATGTCAATAAGGAAGGATTGGAGTGCCTCCGTCTTCTCAACGAGATCATAGCAGACTTTGATGAGGTAAACTCCTCTCACACTGATAATCCTGGCTGTCTGACAATCTGGGGAAAAACATCTTTCTACCGCTTTTTTGAGAAGCAGCCACACACGGTGCTTATGCTCTAAAGTAGTAGGAGAAGCAGGCAAATGTACCAGTAATTGGCAGAGAGATGGTGTTATTTCCTACTCCTGTGTTGTGTTATGTTATGTTGTGTTATGTTATGTTATGTTGTGTTATGTTATGTTATGTTATGTACTGTATTCTTCATGGGTCCTCAGCTGCTGTCCAAACCTAAGTTCAGCGGAGTGGAGAAGATAAAGACCATCGGTAGCACCTACATGGCTGCAACCGGACTCAATGTGACCCCGGGGCCAGAGTGCGCACAGGCACGCTTTTACACACATGCACTCATCCTCACACACGTGCACACACGGGCATCGCATGTGAGTGGACATACATGGGACAGCTACACTGTGTTTTAATCTTTCCTCCACATTGGATACAAAGTGACACACTGACTATGAGGTTAAACGCACAGTATGTAATTTCTGCTGCTAGGGGTCTGTCAATCAAAACAATAACAAAAGCCGTAGTTTGATGACATCGTGAAGTAGCGTGGGATGATGGGAGTTGTTGTCTTCGTTGTTAAACAACCACCATTGCGGATGAAAATCTATCTGACATACCTCCAGCTGAAATCAAGTTCACAGACCAGGAAATGTATTAAAGTTTTATTCACGTTACGTTTGTTATTTTTTTATTTCATTCTAATGAAATAGCTGCATGTACCGAAAGCTAACGTAACGTTAACTTGCTAACTTACCATTAGGTGAGTCGACTACCCATACAGCTACTGTAGCTAACGTATGTGGTGAATTCAAAACAATCATACTAAAAATAACTTTATGAGCCTGTTGAATGTTGTTGTAACGTTATAACGTTACTGTACACATTAGCTTGGTGGCAAATTTCTCGGTTTGAACATTGTTGGAAACATTTTTAACATAGGTCTAGTCGTTTTTAGACATTTCAATGCGGAAATGTTACATATTATACCTTTAAAGCTCCTACTGTACAGCTTTATTTGAGCTCATATTCGATAATAGAAGACCAGGCAAAGAACAAGAGCCTTTTTGCACATGGTCACCCCATTTCAGAGTGCCAAAACAGTTTTGGCACTCTGAGCTCATGTTAAATCAACTTGTCATTTTTCATTTATGGTCACAGAACAGGATGAAGCTTAAACATCAAAGTATTTAGTGCTGTCCAGATACATTTGGAAGCTTTGTCTGGGTTGCTCCTGCGCTACACATAACATTCAAACATCAGCGGATTATTACGCACTCATTTGAATACATCATTGTAGTTGCAGGAAGCAAATGAGATCATCAGAAATGTGGCAGCACATTGTTTTAAAAAGAAATCCCCCTCACTGGTAGGAAATCTGCTTAACTGACTAAACCCCACCCCCCTTAGTTACTCTTGCTACGCCCAACAAGCATTCCATTCTAGCACAACAAATAATGCAGTTTACATTGCTAACAGTGGCAGGTTTACCACTCTAAATTCTCAGACATCTTTGTAGCAATGGGTATTTGATTTCACACAGAAGCAGGCTTCTCATTCTAGATGTCCATTTTGTCTGAAATGATAACTGTCACAGGCAGATTTATTTGTTATAGTTAGATAGCTAATTAATGCTAACTGGTAAAAAAAAAAAAAAAACATACTTTTTCATATTTTGAAACAGTATGTTTCACTTTTCAAATCCAATCAAGAGCAGGACAGAGCCGCTAATGTTAGCTGAGCATCCGGCTCCCACACAGTGAATGTGTGATTCCTGATTGGGCCTTTTATTAACATAACCTCTAACCCCACAAAATAATGTAGTTATCATAGCTAAGGATGTGCTCCTTGGCCTTGGAAGTAACACGCGGTCACTACTGTGGGTAGTAAGCTAGTTTGATGGACATGCAAATGTTTTCAGCTAACGATACAGCTTACAGTAAACACAGTGTTTAATCCATTCCTTATAAAGCTTATGTTTTTGGATTTGAAAAGGTGATAAAAAAAAATACACCACCCTCCAAACTTTTTAAATGCTGTGTGTTGCTCTTTCTAGTGCCCCATGTACACCGCAACAACATTTTAAGAAATCCAAAGCTTGACAGGCCTGTCAAGGCCTATTACGGTTGCAAAGCCATGACTGGACAACCGCTGTTTGTGGGAGAGCTCAATTGGTGTACAGAACAAAAATGTATTGATTTACAGCACAAAACCGAAAGAAAGTGATGTTCCTTTCAGTGCATTCAAAGCTACAAATATCAGCTCTTCTTCAGTAAAGCCAATCAAAGCCAATCAGAGGACACTTGATTGAAGATGCAACAGGGTGCAAATCTTAATTTTAAAGACACAAGAAATAATAATAATTCAACTGCCTGACATTGAGATTGCCAGTCATGGTCTTATGTATTTACAGTCATCATTTGACATGGTCTAAACATGGTTCAGATGGCTCCTTTAACTTATTTTCTCCCCCTCTGCATTTCCCTCAGGAACATGACAGACAGTACATGCACATTGGCACCATGGTGGAGTTTGCCTTTGCTTTGGTGGGGAAGCTAGATGTCATCAACAAACACTCCTTCAACGACTTCAGACTCAGAATTGGTGAGATTTTTTCCCCTCCTGTTTAAGAGCAAAAGTTATTGTTGATGATGTGTGATTATTCTACCGAATCAGCCATGTCATTTGTGATTTGGTATTTCTTGCTAGGGATAAACCATGGGCCAGTGATTGCAGGAGTTATTGGGGCCCAAAAACCTCAGTATGACATCTGGGGAAACAGTGTGAATGTGGCCAGTAGGATGGAGACTACTGGGGTACTGGGAAAAATACAGGTGGGACGCCTTACAAAGTACACGTGCACGTCCTCCATCGTGCTAGCAAACTTCTTATTCCAGTCATGCTTCTTTCTTTCCGTACAGGTAACAGAGGAGACGAGTCATATCTTGTCAACACTAGGGTATATGTGTTCATGTCGAGGCATCATCAACGTGAAGGGCAAAGGAGAGCTGAAGACCTACTTTGTTCACACAGAGATGACCCGATCTCTGTCACAAGGGACTGTGATGCCTTGAGTGTGCCACGCTAACCGAACAAATAAGACTTGAGAACACAATCACACACACAAAGTGGCCGTAGAAGTGATTCGTCATGCTCCGTAACTAAAACCCATTACCAGAAGCCAGCAGTACAGTGGATAGACAATTGTTGAGAACCAGTTTTGTCTTTAGCAACGCAATGTAGAGCAGGGCCGGGGTGCACCGCCACAGTCCTTCAACGCTGCATTTCGGATGGTTTTTACATGTCGAGTGTTAACAAGGACTTGGCTCCAAGGAATTTCTTCACTGTCTAAAGGAGTGTCTGACTAAAGAGAGGTAGTGCAGCTCTCGAGGACCGCAGTCACCCGTCTGTACAATAGTAGTGGTGTGGAGCTAATTACCCACGCCAGTGTTGCAGTGCTTCAGAGCCTTATACTGAGCTGCCTGCTGAGCTGCGTTTCATATCTGCCTGGTTGGCACTGTGAGCTGATTTGTTCCATTTTATTCCAAATGGATGTTACAATAGTTTATTGTCATATAGAGCAGTTGATGCCAACAAATCAGCAGTGTGATGGGTAGTTTGCCAAAACCTGTGAATTGTATTTATAGCTTTAGAGCTGCGTTTGTGTCCCAGTGAAGAGTAGGTGGACTCAGGCACTGGATTCAAGAGGAAAGTAGAGGTTTCTTTTTTATGATCCATCTGGAACCAAACCAACAGCAATGTGTGTAAATGTTCACTGCCATCCTTTTGTTATTCATTAAACATTTGTATATAAATTGAGGTCCTCTGTCTTCATGTGCTTGTTTTAGTGCTTCAAACACGAGTGCACCATGAAGTACTCATCACAGTATAAACATTCACAGGATGCGCTCACAATAGAGTCAAAAGCTTGTAAGAGCATTAGTTTGAATGATTAGAGACAATACGGGTTTTCATTTGGCAGAGGTATTTATTGTAGTCATGAAACATGCCAGAATCTCTCTCTCTCAACCCAACCGGTCGAGGCAGATGACCGCCCACCCAGAACCTGGTTCTGCTCGAGGTTTCTTCCTGTTAAAAGGGAGTTTTTCCTTGCCACTGTTGCTTGTGCTTGCTCTTGGTGGGAATTGTTGGGTCTCTGTACACATAAGGAGTCGGTCTAGACCTGCTCTTTATGACAAAGTGCCCTGAGATAACTTTGTTATGATATGGCACTATATAAATAAAACTGAATTGAATTGAATAGAATGCATTAGTAATACCAGTCTCTATTTTTACACTAGCTCTAATACCAGTACATAGAGTATCTTTAATAGTATATGATATTTTTTTAAAGCAATAGTTTGACATTTTGGGAAATACCATTATTTACAATCTGGCTGAGAGTTAGAAGATTTATACCACACTCATATCTGTCCGTTAAATGTAAGGCTACAGCCATCAGCCGGTTAGCTTAGCTTAATACAAAGACTGGAAACGGGGAAATAGCTAGCCTAAAACAGCATATTATCGTTTACCTTTTGATTTTTGCACAGATTAAACTAACGAGATATAACATGTTAATTAGTGCGCTTTAGAGGTGCTGGTAAGGAGATTTTGTTATATTCGGACAGAGTCAGGCTAGCTGTTCCCCCTGTTTCCAGTCTTTGTGCTAAGTTAAGCTATTCGACTGCTAGCGGGCAGCTTTGTAAATTTCATTCTTCTCATCTCACTCTCACCAGAAAGTTAATAAGTGTAATTCTCAAAATGTCAAACTATTCCTTTAAATATAACATGATGGTACGTGATGTTCTCTCCGTGTCCACGTGGGTTCTCTCCGGGTTCTCCGGCTTCCTCCCACCATCCAAAGACATGCAGGTTAATTGGTGATTCTAAATTGCCTGTCGGTGTGACTGTGAGTGTGAATGTCTGTCTCTATGTGTGTCAGCCATGTGATTGACTGGCGACCAGTCTGGTTTACAAATACCAATTGTCACTGTTAATACTTTGTGTTTTTTGTATGAATACTTATCAGAGATATATCAGATATATTTTTTCTTGTCAAATATTTATCAAATATGAACATTCAGAAATGATTTGTATAGCAAATACATGGATAATGCACTATGATGCAATAAGCAACATTTACTGCAGGAGCAGGATGAGGATGAATCTGGTGATTGAGGTGTGAAACCATTGTTTTATAAAGACTTGTGTGGCCAGATATTAATGTCCATTTCAGTCAGCTATTTTTCTCTTTCTGCTTTTAAAACACCACCTTGCGCATTAGCTCCTAATCCTCTTGAATAAACACTGCGGTTCTAACACCGAACAGATTCAAATACTGTATCATTTCTAAGAATAAAGAGTCTATTTCTGCCAGAGCACAAAGGCAGAAGCAAATGAGAGAGATGTCTGCGCTCAAAAAAAATCCTATTATGTAGGAGGGTGGTCTCAGAATTTATACACAGAAAGAATCCAAGAACTTCAAATCAAATCAAAGAGGTTAGTGATGCACAAAAAGAACTGTTTACACAAGGCAAGGGTAACAAAAAAATCAACTGCATAACAGAAAACAGGAGAGATGAAATACAGCAGTAATATGAATGCTCAGAGCGAATGACTGTAGGTTTGGTTGAAGTAATTCTTTGTAACTTGTGTAGTATATGTAGATGAATCTCAGTCTCTCTTTCAATAGTAAGTGGCATGCTCGGTAGAGAAATCCGGTCAGTTTAAGAATTCACATTGTGCCTCATCCAGGACATTCAGTCTCATATTAAAAACTGTCATTACACTGAAGGCAGAAATCTGAACACCAAGACTCTGATCTTTGATATCATGTGCAATATTGAGCTACAATACCTGGGAGACATTTTTTGATTTATAGACTGCATGTACCACCTGAACCTTTAAATGACACTCATACTGACGGAGCGATTTCAGCCTCAAACTAGAAAACGTAGCTTGAGCTTCCTAGAAAATGTCACAGTCTCCATATTTTCTGATATAATCTTTTGATAGATAATATTTCACTTCAAATAACAATTTGCCTTGCTAATTACCAGCATATAATACATATCATGCAAATGTCATCTGATTGAATGATGATCTGATCTAATTTTTTTACTACAACACTGGTTTATTACTGAATGCTCTCACAGTGAGAACAAACACTTTGATCTCGTGCTGTGATACTTCAGGCTTTCAGAAAGGGGTCACTGACCCGTATCCTTCTGCCACATTCCAGATGATCCCGTTTTTCATGAAAAATTCCGCTTTTGTGCAAGCCACACGTGTGTACTGCCGGCTTGTTTGGTAGAGGACGGGAACAGGACGGCGGCCGTATTCTGAAGAGGAGCGCACAGGAACGGCTCTGGACTTCTCCTGGGGTTCAGCAGGACAACAAGGCAGAGAGACAGCATTAATATTAACTATAAATAAATAAAGACTATCTACTACCCTGTGTTTGGGGAACATTTTGACATGCAGGAAAAGCACAGGTGTTACTAATGACATTAACGATGGCTGCATTCCATTTAGGTGAGCCAATTCCAGGGCTCTCGTGTTGTGCATGGTCTCAAGTCAGGGGCCGCATCCTTCGAAGGACCGAATTCAGGCGCGTTGTTAAATGAGACGGTCTGGTCTACAGAGGTCTTTTTGTTTGCGTCACGAGGCGCCGCTCCCGTCGCCTAGCAACCACGACAGCTGCACTACCGGCACACAGCTAGCACAGCAAACGTAAAAATGGAGCCAGATGTTGTATTATTATTTTTGTTGTTGTTGTTGTACCATATTTTCGAAGAAATGGAGATACCTCACCGCCGGCGTCGGCATGTGCTGTATCTCAGGCTGAGGGGACCGTGGCCAGGCAATACAGATACAACAATACAAATATTGTACTTTTTACTCCACTACATCTAGATAACTGTCATTACCAGTTACTTTGCAGATTCAGATTATTAATACAAAATATAAATTCATAAACTAGTAAATTATGATGTATAATTATTGCTTAAGCTTTCCAGCAGTAGGCCTATATAAAGTAATTAAATCAGCTCCACCTTTACCAGCTGCAACAATACAGTGATGAGTACATTAACTGATCAATAATTAGAATCCTATACTCCCGTCTTCTATCCTGAAAACATCAGTGACATGGCAGCCATCGACTGACTCCCTGCTCAGCTGAAAGATACACATCAAGACATTTCCTCAGGCCTGCAGACACCTTATATATTCCACTTTGTTGTAAATAGTTAAATATGTATGTAAATAGTATACCACTGTAAATGAAACAAAAAACGTATTCAACAATTACTTTATTTTAATTCATTCATTTATTATTATTTTTCAACAAATCTCTCCAGTAGAGACAACAGCCTGTCCATCCTCTCTCTGTTCTCCAGAGCTCTCCTCTCCTCTGCCTCTCTCTGCAACCTCATGTCTTCTTTCATGAACTCAATAAGCTCATCCTCTCTCTTTCTCTTTCTAGGCCCTGGTTGGCTTTCCTCCTCCTCCTCCTCCTCCTCCTCCTCCTCCTCCTGGTCACCCACTGCTGTACTTGGCCCTGGTGTGTCCTCAGGGATGGAGGCAATTGGGACAGAGGGGGTGGTGGAATGCCTCTGTCCCAACACCTCATCCATGAGGACACACCATGGCCAAGTTGCAGCAGCGGGTTTCCCACTCACTCCCTCTCCTGACCCTGGACACTTGCAATCCTAAGGCAGAGGAAATCCATCATGGCAGTTAACAACAACAGCAGCAAACACATTTCAGCAAAAGTGTGTTTATTAACTTGCATGATTAAAACAAATATAATTTCAAAATCATACATGTACATACTTTGTATTTCTTTTTTAAATTGTCCCATCTTTTTTGCTTGAAGGGGGGTAACCTTCCCCTGCAAGCCCATTTTTTCCAGAATTGTCCTGATCACAGAGAGAAAACAAGAGAAAAGGAAAAGACTTATCAATCATGTTTAGGGGTGCAAACTTGGGCACGCAGCAGGACAGACACAAAGTCCCTGAGAAATAATTTACTTGGAAGCCCTATTTTGGGTTAAAAAAAAGAAAAAAGGTGACAGTCACAGCTCGCATCCAAAAAACGAAACAAAACAGAAAAAGGGAATTGCTCCATCTACTGGTTGCCTTTTATTATGGGCTTTGTATAGGATAAGGGCTAATTTAACTGTAACCTTAAGTACAAGATGGTCAAATGGACTATTGTTGCTTTACCTCCAAGCTACATTAGCTGAGTTCTTTGCCCCTGTGAAGAGCTTATCATTCCCCCCCTGAGCTGAATGAACTGAGCAGTGTGCTCCTTGCCCCCTAAAGCAAAATGAAATGTTAGAGCAAGTTTTGCTTCACACCACCAAACAAAAGCAGCTTGAGTAGCAAAATAACCAAGTTCAGCTTAGCCGTGTAATCAATCCCAACTTCTGTACTGGACTTTAAAAGTCATATTCAACTGTCTGAAAACCAAGCAGCGTTCACAACCTGTCTAAATTTGTCCACCTTGGTCCACTTAGTAATATGAAGTGTAAATGTTCTATAATCACCACAGTCTCGGTAAGATATAAGTCAACCTTGGAACCTCTTAATGCGGGAAACCGAGCTGCAGTAATGTTAAGTGTGGCGGCTCCGAGTAGCTAGCAACGTCAGTTAGCATCCCTAATGTTATGTAACTTAGGCTATTATTTTAACAAAAATGTGAGGTTTTAACCCCCCTTAGGTTTTAATTAAATTAAGATTTGTATCGTTAGCTATTCGAGTGAGTTGAAACCCAATACTTACATTTAAAAGTGTACTCCTCCTCGGCCACTGCTGACGACCATTTCTCCTGCGCGCATTGAATCTTGGGATAGGTTGGGCCGCGGAGGATCCACGGGACGGCCTTGTCGCGCCGCATGTGACGCATTCGGTCTTCAAATGCAGCCTTCGAAGGGTGCAGGCCCCTGAATTGAGACACAGCTTCTGACATGGTTTACTGGGACACTTAATGGAATGGAGCCATTGTTAAGTCAAAATATCTGCCGTGAAAAGGGTCTGTTGTGCTTTTTCACAGTAGACATTTTCAATTGTTCTGACCAATATTGTGACTGTGGTGTATAAATGAAAACACCCATTGGTGGTCTACACAGCATTACGTACGTTTGTGCCAACAATCTCAAACATACCTCTGTTTGTTGATGAAATGATGCAGGTGCTTGTTTGGGTCACTTAGAGGAAATAAGTTTTGCTCGCAGCTTAGTTGCTAAGACATTACAATAGTGGTATACTACAGTACTTAATATTCAGTATTAAATATAATCAAGGCATTCAAAAGTGGCTTTACAAAAATACAGTGGCTGTGGTGGATTGGTGGATCAATCCATACATCCTGCAAATGGCAATGTTTCGGCTTGCTCTCTGTTCAGTAGAGTGGCAAAAGCTAGACGTTTCAACCATTTATCCATTTCTTTTTTATTACTTCTATTTAGACTTTTCTGCTCACTTGCTAACTAGTTTTTAAGTACTCTCAATCCCAACGCGTGTCCTGTGCAGTCGACATGACGTCGCTAGAAAGTTGCTGACAAGATAATAAAGACTAGCATCACACCAATTCATTTGTGTTTATTTCCTTCTAAACATAAATATGTCTATTTTTTTTTTATCAAATTAGTTGAGCTACTCCACAGTCTTTTCAGGTTAACTGCAGACAAAAAAAAAATCACATCTTAATTTTCCCTCTGAGGTTTGTGATAATTATGTGACTGAATCACAGAGTAATGAGGTGACAGTTTTCATATCAGCTCGTTGTCTGTCGCCAACTAAAACTTTCATCTCTTACCACTTGTGAAGGCATAAATAATGTTTTAAATAAGGTTTTTGAAAACTGCGCTCATTCAAAATGACAATTTTGATATAAAAACAATACTTTCAGCCATAACCTGTGGGCATCGGGGACCATGCTCGGTCGTGCTCAGAAAGTTTTGTATAACATTTGATATGTCCATGTCATATGTGCATGGTTGGCGCGTGGTTATCGCTCATATTGAATGTAAGAGGTAGCTGTTTACAAGTGCTGCCGCACTGATTCCTCAAGCCATTTTTAGCTGCAAATTTGCCCAGAGAATGCTGAGCGCTTTAGCACTGAGAGGCAGCTTCAGGTGCTATATTCTATGATTGCACTTAACTTGCTCATGTTCTGATGCATTGCTATGGTATTATTTTTGATACTGTAGTAAAATGTGGCTTTATAAAGCCACAAGTGTTACAGTTGAAGCAAACGTACTTGCACTCTGCCAGAACTGAGGTGAAAAGGTGATTGTTACTCCGTCTCTGTTTTAGGATTCATCTCGCCTCTTCACTGTCACTACATGGAATCGGGAACAATATTGGCAGGAGTGAAAATAGTCCCACAAATGACGCTATTAGCTACACCATAATGTTACCGGGCAGCAGTGTGTCTCAGTGGGAGCTTTTTCAACAGATTTCTGAACACTGGGAGCCTCTGACTTCAGGCAGGTCAGGCTAACTATCTGCAGAACAGACAGTACCTGCTTCTGGCTGAGGCAGATTCACTGGTGGCTTTATATTTGCATGAGCCTTAGTGGAAACAGGAAAAAAAATTAATAAATAACACGCTACCATTTTCCTCTAAATAGTTTATACAATAAATAGTTTTTAACTCATATTCAAATGTGAATTCCGGAACAGAAACGTCCTAATTCAGCAGGAGCTGACAGCCAGCCACTCAACTCACTGTAATTACAAGCTCAGCAGTGTGTGTGTGGCTGCTTTGTTCACCTCCCTCTCTGCTTTCAGTGACCTAGAAAGTCACTTTGAGCTAGTTTTCTTGACATGAATAATAATAGTCTGTGGAGATGAAATGGCTTCAAAAGGAGCCATAAACAAATGCCATACAACTTAGAGATATATGTCAGCCACCACCACATGGTAAGAAAAAATGTTAACAGATGGAACATTTTGAAATGTATGCTCTTTTGGAATTAATTTTCATGCTATATTGACATTTACATCTGTAAAACATTCCAAAAGTCATAATGCCAAGGTCGTCTAAAGCTTGAAAAGCAAGAATATTTGCAAGAATAAGCAATTACTATTTTATTATTATTATAATAATGGAAACACCATTATTAGCTGAGTAGAGTGGTAATGCTTATAATGTACTGGATCTGTGGTCTGTGTGTAGTGTGTAGGTGGTCGGTGCTATATGGCAATGTCCTTTGGTCACATATTGACCCAATCTGTGACAAGAGGATCAGCTCTGTGTCTCTGCACACTCATTCTAAGCTGTCTGTATGTTAAACAGTTGCATGCACCTGACCTACAAGTGAGATAATTAAGTATTTGCAGCAGCTCTAGGGCTGGGTGGCTTCTTTAATTATCAGGTTTATTTAATGAATTGGTGAAGCAGAAGTAGTAAAGATTACTAATAAATAATATTTAGAGTAAAGCCAAGCAGTCAATTTTAGTTTTATGTTAATCCATAACAGACTTCAGCTGTGATCAAAATGTACATTTTGGTTTTAGATGTTACAGTACAGTAAACAGGGGATAAAATAAAATCCAGTACAGTTTGGATTACCTAGGGATCTACATTTTTTCTAATATAGTCTGATCCATGATTTCTTAAAAGCAGAATTACAGAGACCATTTATTAGACCACTATTCCTAATAAGTCGGGACCAGCCCAATATATTGCTGAGGCTACTTGTCAGATTCATTTAACTCGAGTTAGAGCTCATCGGCAAGCTAACAAAATTGAAAATAGTCACTAAAGTGTGGTCATTACCTCCTCATTTATGTCTAGTCCTCTTCCTTTATAGTGTCGTCTGTCATCTCGGTGCAGTCTCATATCATAGCCCTCGGCCTGGTGGAACACTTGGTCGTACATGGAGACTTCCGGGGCCTACCGATGGACAGGCAGTGAACAAGTGTTTATCATTCAAAGCCTGTCCTCAAACAGAAGGGGGTAATTTTTTTGCCACTTTGGATAAGGTGCGGGAGGTAGGGGTAGAACCAAAGGCAAAATCTCTTCTCAAAAGTGGTTCAAGTTACAACAAAACAAACAGCGCTGTGGTGGATCACTCACCAGTGGCATTTCAATGAATCGTTTAAAAGAGACCCTCACATGGTATCAGTATAATATCATTGTCGGAGAAAGGCTCCTTTTGTGGCTCCATGATCTTGTCATGTGTTTCCATGAATTAGAATCAGACGTGTTACCTTTTATGTTTCTTAATTCAGAAAAGCTAATTTTCTACTAACTTGACTTACAATTGGCTTTACTGTGAAGGAAAACATCTACAAATCATTATCTAATGCAAGAGAAAAAAAGTTGTTAATGAGTTACAATATACTCTAGCATGCTGTATATTCTGGGGACACATTTGTATCTAAGCTACATTTGATGAATAGTCCCTGGCTTCCTTTCATAAATTAGTAAACTAGTTAGCTTTAGCGTTAACTGCATTCCCTCACTTCCTTTGTCTGGAACACACCTCTCCAAATATTAGCTATAGTATGTGGACACTTGACCATGGGAATCCCATTTGAACATTTCTTTCTGTTGTGATATTGTCCCAGTATGACGATGATGAATCTAAATATTTTCATTTAACTAGCTAGCTAGTTACATTAGCAGTGAGATTAGCTTAGCAAAGTAGGCAACAAAGTTCCAAATCCAGCACTTTACCTTTGAGTCGTTGTTAAAGTAAGACATTTCTTTTGGTTCTTTTCGTCGTGGTGGGATGTAACTAAATGACGACAAGGTAGAAAGCGGTTTGCTTTGTGCCTCGAGTGATACGTCCATCTTGTTGGCTAAAAAAGAAACAGTCATTAAATGTGATAAAACCTGAGAAAACTGAATCCTCAGCGAGACGACGCAGAGCGCTGGCGTCTGTGGTTGCTAGGATACCGATTCGCTCCAACTGACGTCTGAAGCGCTGCCTTCACGAGCTCTTCGTTTCCCTGTACTTCAGAGCTTCAAAGTGCTAAACGTGGCGTTTCAAAGAGCAGCTACATGTCACCTAACTCAGATGCGTTTGTATAGGGACAAATAATATGAGTGTCCATCCTCTATACAAAGTTCTTATATAGTGGGCAATACCAAGAACTTGTGCAACACATTTTATTATATCAGTGTGGATGTGCATGCTTTTGTAAACGTTTTACTTTATATTAGTGTGACACATTGAGATGTATGTTGTTACCAAACTATAGGCTTTGAGGGAACATTAGCCTACTCCTGGCTGTTGTTATTTATTGTTTAAAATGATCAGATTTTATATTGATTTAGCTGAAAGCCACACTTTAGTATAGGACCTGGTGGGCAATCATAATGCACCCTTTTTGTGGGGGCACAGTGCTGTTTTTGCTGCAGGAAAATAACAAGGCGGAAAGCCACAGGGGGGATTATTAAGTTAATTGTCGCAATTGCCTGGCTTTTACCATCAATTATTGATGAAGCTCCCAGTTTTTTCACTTGGCAACTTGGGAAAAAGCAAGATTTGTGTATGAAACTGGTTTAAGAGACAGATGCCTTACTGTATTATAAGCCTGATGAGTGACTACATTCAAACATATCGCTATACCAAGTTCTTTAAGTGCCTATTTTTTATTGATTTATCTTTAAAGTTAGACAGTCTGGCAGTAGTGGGTGTATTTAAACAGATGTATTTACAGATAGGCCTGTTGACCTAAATCCTACAGTGGATCTAACAGAATTATATAGTTTTATATTATATTATATACATGTTCAGGAAAATACCCATCAAATTGTCTGCTAGCTGATACTCTTTTGAATTACTGCTGCGGGAATGTTGAGAGTCAACAGTGGACTATCAAAATAAAGTGATAGCACATCCTTCCTTCCTTCCTTTTTTCCTTTCTTCTTCCTGTATGCTAATAACACTTGTCCCTTCAAGGCCCTTCGAAGGCCTCTCGCTGCATCTGCTGTGTAACTCAGCAGCAGAATCAATTTATAACTCTGGACAGACTATGCCTCAAGCACAGTGTGGAATATGTTCAGTTAGGTCACAAGACAGTCCAATTGCCGGGGCTTCAGATAAATTATAAATAACATCACAGTCCCTGAGCAGTATGTATATATGCAGATGGTGCACCTCAAGTCAATCTTGATTCCAATGGAGAAACAGGGGAAGTGGCCATAAAACGACTTGTGTATGACCAGTTTATATCCATAATGTTATATCCTTAAAGGAATAGTTTGACATTTTGGGAAATGCACTTATTCGCTTTCTTTCCGAGAGTTAGATGATTATGAATACCACTTTCATATCCGTTAAATATGAAGCTACAGCCAGGACATAGCCTAGTTGGTGTAGCTTAGCATAAAGACTTGAAACAGGGGGAAACAGCTAGCCTGGCCCTGTCCGAAAGTTGGTTTTATGGGGGGTTCTGTGTAGAACTTTTTCTTGGCCGGAGCACAGGGACTTCCTGGAGACTGTTGTGGTCTCCACAAAGTCGCTGTGGCTGGCCAAGAAATAGCCTGCACATAACTGCATATTAATGTTTTTATACTTTGGTTTTATTACTTTTGGTTTAACAAATAAAACAAAGGAGATAGTAGAGGTGCTGGTGGGCTTATTTTGTTACCTTCGGAGCCAGGCTAGCAGTTCCTCCCTGTTGTCAGTCTTTATGCTAAG
This sequence comes from Maccullochella peelii, assembly GCA_002120245.1. Taxonomy (NCBI): domain Eukaryota; kingdom Metazoa; phylum Chordata; class Actinopteri; order Centrarchiformes; family Percichthyidae; genus Maccullochella; species Maccullochella peelii. The sequence continues at coordinate 30,417 of LKNJ01001058.1, read as the reverse complement.
CTAAGAGGCTGCTGATTGTAGCATCAAAGACATGAGAGTGGTATCAATCTTTGTTATGACCTAAAAACACTTTAACCCATTACTTCACAGAGTGAAGTGGCCTGAGCGAAAACATACACTGTCCACATAGCGGTCCAGTTAACCCCTTAGCTTTTTCCATTCAGGAGATTACAGCCGTGACATACGCCTTATTTGTGTGTGTGTGTGTGTGTGTGTGTGTGTGTGTGTGTGTGTGTCTGCCAGTCCCACCTGCTGTTATTGTTCCCTGCTTTCACGTAATTACGACAGAGCAGCAGGGGGTTGCCAATAAGAGGTCACCACTCACTGCGCCGCGAATGGGCCCAGACCACAACACACACACAGAACCGCAATACAAAGGCCTGAATCTAACTGAGAGCATGGGAGCACAGACTTTGATCAAAACTGCAGACGATTCAGCAGCACAGTTCAAAAGGTTTCCAACAACAATGACGTAGTGGACAGTAGAGATATGTGGACAAAAAGAGAGAGACAGACAGAGTGAGGGAGAGGGCGCATGGTCACCACTTGCTTTCTTTCATTTTAGAGGTTGTCTCAGAGCACAGGAGTAATTACTGCTGACATTTCAGAGGGATGTATTGCTATTTGGCAGGAGTCACTGCTGGAGTGAAACCACCTGAAGGCAGGGGGTCAGCCATTCAGTGGTCCTGAGTTATTAAAGGGAGGTTCCAGAGTTACTGAGCCTTGTTCTCATCTGCAGATTTGACTGAGTAGTCCTCATCAGTATTGAAGCCAGGCACACAGCTAAGCTTAACTTTCAGAATGTATCCATGTTCCTGGAGAAAACAAAATCCAGAAAAAATTGCAATACCAAATAGAATAACTTGACCTATGAACTTCATCTGGTTATTAAAGGCCCAATCAGCTTCTTACTATGAGCAATGGCCTCCTATATGAACACAACATTTCTTGCCAAAGTTGAGACGGTTTTGGGTTATTTTACTTTTGAGATTTCTGTGTTTCTCTTTTTGCCCTTTCTTTACTCACTGATTTTAAGTGGGCAGGGCTGAGTCAGAAAAACGTGATGTTGTGTATTTCAGAGTTAAAAACAACATACGAATCGAAACGTGATGACAGTTGTGGGGCTGTTTGCTTGTGTTCCCACCAGTGTCAGTCAAATCTGATTAAACCAAACCCACACAGTCATGAAGAAGCAGATGATCTGAGGTTTGGAGTGGAAAACTCTTAATAAATAATACCTAAGGGCGTTGTTTTCCTAACTTTGTGACTGCCACTTATTTTGTCATGAATATGAGAATAGTTTTTAGGGGCTTTAATGATGTGATATAAGCATTTTGTTAAAAACTAAGAGGAGAGGAGGGAAGAGGAGAGATTCATCTTATGTAAGCCAGTTGATCACTAGTATCAGCCTCCCCCCTGCTGGACATGACAAGTAATACATCAGCATCTGCATAAACTTAATTTTCCGAACAAAACACCTTAAACAGATAGACAGAAATAAATTATATTATATGAATTTTAGAAAGAGGGCTTTTTGTATTAACTTTTGGTCAGTGAAACTAAGAAGTCCTGATAAGCAATGAAAAGGTCAATGAAATCTAATGTCTTAAACTTAAAGCTGTAAATCAGCACCACTGTCTGTCATGCTGAACACTAAGTGCAAATACATAGGATCCTTCTTTCGATTGGGATAACAGCAGTGGCACAGGTAATGTCAACGATGAGCACAGTTTGCATCCTTGCCTACTAAAAGCCCGAACTGGTAAGAGCCTGGGAATAATAAGATATTAAATCCAGTCGTAGCACATCAGGTCACTAACCCTGTGCAGTTGATTTAAAGTAAGACTATGTAACCTTTTAAAGAAGAAATAACCCATTCTTCCTTTTACAAATTAAAAGCTAAAATGATAACCAATAACACGCACCACTGCTCAATTTAATACACTTTTTTTTTCTGCTACAGCCTAACTTGGTCTGGTATGACCAGTATCTTATGGTGGCTAATGTTAGCAACCTTTAGAGAGATATTGCTGTGTAACTGATATTAGAGTGGGTTTGCTAACTCAATGACTCTTTTCTACTTGTGGTACTGTTATACTCTACTAGTTTAACATTATTCCATAACTGGCACTTGTGTCCACAGGGGCCATTGTTGAAAAGTCACATAGTGTTGCTTTGAACTGATCTCGACTATTACATGCTGTTGTGTATATCTCCTCATAAGAACTGACATTAACTTCTGAAAATAAAAATATATTTACTGTGCTTCTGTCTGCACATTTGCATGTCTCAGCAAATTATAGTTGACCAACAGAAGGTAAATTACCATCAGTATAAACGAGCAAAAATCTATTTTACTTTCAAACAAGCATTATTACTTAGGCTACACTCAAGAGTCAGTTTAACTCAGCATTTTCTACTATAGCTCAATATGCAAACATCTCCTTTCCTCATGAGCATCAAATTCTAATTTTTTTGAAACATCTGATATTGTTTTGATAATGGGTCCATACATACAGAGTGAAGTCTGTTATCCAAATGTGTAGCCAAAGTGAGTGAGTGAGCTTCAGCTATAACTGTTATAAATTGTGAGCATCAGTATTATTATGGTCGAATAAGTGAAATAAGAGTTTTTTCCCCTAATTTTTCAATATAAATATAATTGTATGTATAAACTGTAGACCTGCCAACCTCTCTGCTGAACCTGAACAGTCAAACAGCTGCTTCATAGGAAAGGTAGCAGAAATAAAGCTGATCTGCAGTCCACCACTGACTGTAATGAATATATTACGACTAATAATTTTCCATGTTGAGTCCCAGTTATAAAAGGACAATATAATGTCACCTCATCTATCTGCTACATTTACACAACAGTTTGTCAGTAGCAACATTTTCACTCACTGGAAATCATTTGCAGCATTTTCTATGCTGCTCTCTGTCCTAGAAAACATGTGCTTCACATTAACTGACCCTGATAATTGGCCCTGGGTGTCACTTAGTCACATACAACCCACAAGTTGTGAGCTTATAATAATTCCGCACGCAAGCAGCAGCATTATCGATAATCTTGAATGTTGCTATCAGCAAGAAAGATGGCAGCACAAACCCTGCTTTGACTCGGGCACGATCAGTGTGGTGCAAACACTTGGACCTAAAACTGACATAGTATTGGATGTATCAGCACCCCCCAAACCTCCCCAGCCCTGCCACACACACACTGTTGGGGGTTCTTCCTTTGCTGATAGGGATTTATGGAGACTCAAAGTGTTCAATATTGGATAAAGGATATTATGAAGTAAATAATCATAAGAATAACTGCAGACAAATTGTGTGATATAAACATAAATTTGGGAAATAATCTAATACATTTTTAAAACACAGCTCAATATTATGAAATGCTATTTCACCCTATCTTCTTTTCACAGAGCTTACAGCAGTTTATTTTTTACTTTACTCCAGCTGTTTTTTATTCCAAAATATTAGTTGCTAGTTTATTAGGGAATGTATAGTTTATAATAATGCAGTCCAACACAACAGCCCTGCAACCTTCATGAAAGTTATTTTGAAACTGCTTTGAGAGGTGTTGATTCAGCTTTATGCCCATTTTGTTCGAATTATTTTGTGTTATACTGAGGTGTATCTAATAATTAGTCTACCCTCATTAAAGTAATCTAGCAGCAAATAGTATAGAGTGATTTAGCAACGAGATAATGATAACATTATCTTGTGCTTTTATAACGTATTTATGATTTGATTATTAATTTCACACTGCTTTTTAAAATGTAATACTGAATACTTTGGGTCTCCATAGAGCTTCAGTGATTGTGTCTTGCTCGTGGGCACTTCAGAAGGCTGCATTGTTTCTAAAACAAGGTGATGGATGGTTTCTCTTGCAGCTGCTGGTCATTTATAAACTGTGGGGGTTAAATTATGAACAAGAAGTATTAATATGATCAACACAAGTGTCTTATTTTCATATTGTCACTGGAAAGAGACTTTGAGCAGTCAGTTCGTGCCTGAACCAGCAGATGGCATCCGTAACACAGCTCAGATCACAAAGGATAGGGAGAAGAATGCCATGACAGAACCTCAATCAAAACAGCTGACCTTTTTTGTTTGGATTGTTTCCGGGAGACTTTACCAATCACTTTACTCCTCCCTGTTAGTATGACTAAATTACACATTCACCCACTTTTTATGGAAACATCACAAAAACACTCAGACAGTAAATGAATCATAGTCTGTTAAATTCCCCAAAACGTGCTCTTTTCCCAACAGTGTGCCGCATAATTAGACAGCTCAAGTTATACATAGGCCTGTCATTCACATAAGTATCACCACTGACAGGCTCTGTGTGCCTAGTTCTTGTCCATGTGTAGTTTTCATTACTCATTCGTTTAAATGTCCTACGTTTCGCTGTGACTTGGACACACGCACGCACACAGTGACCGCCGTCGTTCCTTGATGACCCACGGTCTGCTCATTTCCGAAAGCTTACGGAGATTCACCGAGCAGCGACCCGGCCCCTCCCCCGCGCTACAGCTACTCTCCCCTCGGCTCCACTCCGAGGAGGAACCCGGTGCCCCCGGCTGATCGTTTCCAATTACGTTACCCCAAGATGGAGGTCTGCAGATGGCACTGCTAGCGTGTACGAGTCACCGTAACCGCCCGTGTGTCTGTAATGACGCTTTTGTCGGGACAGAAGTGATTTTGTGCTATCTTTTTGTCGATTTTTTGGGGGATCTACTTGGGAGATACTGAGCTCCAGGTTCGGGTTGTGGCAGCCATGAGCTCCGGGGAAGGAGCGGAGGAGACGACGAAGGACGCCAGCGACATAGCGGCGTTCTTCAAGACTGGTAAGCCCAGAAATGAGTGCAAGAGGTCGGACTGAGCTCCACTGAGAGCTGCTCCCTTTGGTCCAGATACGTGAGGGACATTGTTCCCGTCCGTGTTGACTGTTTTGGGGGCTCAGGCAGTGAAGGATAGGAAAGGCTTTAGCCGATGAATTGTTGTTGTAAACGAAGTGTACAACAAATAGCACTGGCCATTTGTGGAAATCTCTGAAAATTGGTTTCTTGAATGCATTTCTCCCAACAACATCAGATAGCTCACCCGGACTGTGTAGCCAGGCAACGTTAGCTAGAGAGCTAATTATCAGAGTTCCATCTTCGGACACCTCTCCCAGATTTGGCAGGGCTTGGCTAGCTAGCTTTCTGTGTACTTTTCTTCAAAATACATTATGCTATGTTTTGGCCTTCCCACTGCACCATTTAAACTCGCGTATACTACTGTCTGCTGTCAAAATGATATGTGGAATAAGTTTGACCCAGTAAATGTCAGGAAAAGGGAAACCATAGGAACCGCAAATGTATGTTCTCCGTCCAGCTCAAGACCGACACATTTGGATCAAAGCGACTTTTTCTTAAGATTAATATGCCGTTAAAATTACATATAGATGACATATTTTGTCTAAATCCAGTGGAGTGGCCGTAGGTTTCGCTGAAACGAGAAAAGCAGGTCAGGGCTGTCCGATAATGGACTGGTGTGTTAACTAACTAGTTTCAGCATTAGCTTCCAGTGTTAGCTTGTAAGCTAGTGAATCCTGATTCAGATTTGGTGAATCCTGTCTGCTTGGTTAGCTAGCAGATGCTAGCTAGTTTAGCGTCGCTAGCTTGCCTTGACAAAGCTGGCGTGTATCTTAATTGTATTATAATGTATGTATTAAGTAGAAACATATATAACGCGCTTCTGTTTTAAATCCACTATCCCGTTAACTCATTGTTTGTTGTTTTTTATGCTGTCAAAAAGAGCACAACTGTGCAAGCTATGTAAACAATACATGGCGTGGCACATACAGCCTGGGTGTGCACTGTGTAGGGTAAGCTAGCTGTGTAACATAGCTATCAACGCCAAAAGGCTGCCTATTATCAATATTCTGGGCTGTTGGTTGTGATAAAACCCCAGAATGTCAGTGACACTGATTTATTTCTACACAAACAAACTGCTACTTTTAAACATGGTTAGATGCTGCCCACTAGCATGCACATATAGTTAACATGAGCTAACTGGGCTAATTAATCAGAAAGGACTGTGACTAGAAGTCCTAACACGGGCCTACAGTGATTTCATAGGCTGCAACAAAGGCTCATAAACTGAATTTCAGGGGTCCGAGAAATATATGGGAAAGTTTTATCTTACCCAGTAGACTTTGCATAGCGAAACCATGTGTAAGGATTTGTTATTTATTTCCATGCCCCCATCTAATGTACAGTATAAGCATTTATACAGCTGGTAAAAAGGATTAACAATATATTTTTAATTGGAGTTTCCTGGGTTACCATTGAATGAAATAGTGGTCCATGGGCGACTGCCTGTCCATTTGTGGGTCTCTTTGGCATGAAAAAGCTGGTGAACGTATGGGCTGCACTTGCATATGCCAGATAACCCTCTAGCTATGTTCACTGACTACAAGCAGTGAATTAGACCCAATGCCTGATGTCATGTCTGCCAGTTTCATCATCTAACTCCAATTGCTTCGGTAGTTTACAGCTGCTTATATGTTTTTAAAACAAGTTTCTTCATGGACCAGTAGCTGCTTGTGTAGTATATGTGTAGTGGTAGCTGAAAGTAACATTTTCCCGGTGATATGTGCATATGTGTGTGATACTTAAATTAAATGGTGGCATACGAGAATAGTAATGCACTGTGTGTACTGCTCATAAGCCAAATCACTGGCTGTTCTAGTGCACTGTCATGTGTAGGACCATGGTGAAAGAACTGAGATTTTGAAGTACAGTTAGAGGGGCGTATTGACATCCAGCCTCTGGCTCCTGTGGTTTTGTGTCTAGCGAGATAATAAGCAAGCACAGAGTGAAGTTCACTATATGTATTGAGCTGATCTGATGGCTTCCTCTTAGGGAGAGAGGCATCCTGTAACTCACTTGCAACCACACTTTGTGTGTTTTGTTGATGGTGCACAGCTGCAGCCATTCTGCTTCATTGTTAATCAGATCTGTTGCTAATTTGTTGTATAATTAAAATGTTTAGACATGCTCCTTTTCTTATTACCACAAGCCCATCTGCTGCAGTTTTAGTTTAGAAATATCTCTTTATTTACCAATAGAGCACTTAAACCATATATTCACTTTATTTCTTTGTTTGGTTAGAAGCAATGAGACAGATAATTAGTTTTCATTGCACTTACATTTTTCTAGCCATGGTGGGGCTGCTACTGCTGAAGAGAGAAATTGTAGATGAAATGAAAACAAATCTGTGTCTGTTTTTGACAAAAGCACACTTGAAGGATTGTGAATGAACATTTCGTGCCACTATGCGTAAAAATCACAGGAATATTTTAACACTGATTGTCAATTAAGCATCATTTAAATTTCAGGCCAGTGAGTCTGTACTTGAAGCCTTCTCGTAATTGCCACAGTAACTCTGGTGGTAAAAATTGAAGTTAACACTAACTTTAAAAACAAACCTTTCCCCAAACTCAACAATCTCTAATGTTAACCAAGCTCTTAACTTAAACTTGACAATTACCTAACCTAGTGTAACTTATTGGGGATCCACAATTTTGTGTTAATATGGCCCACTGGCACTTAACTACAATTACTGATGTTTTATTGACAAAATGCTACCATAAGCTGTTTTGTTAGTCTACCATCTTACATGAAGATCCTTTAGGAGAATATTTTTTTGTTTTCTTCACAACTAACACACCTTATTGAACTTGTCTGAAGCTATACTTAGCAGTGATTATGAGCTATGTGTTACTGAAACAGCTGGTCTTTATGTTAAATATGACCCAAGTTTTCTCAGATGTTGCTGTTGATTTATTGGTTATTGTTAGATGCTGCTTCAGTGTTGCCCCCTTTTTGAAGGTCTTGTTCAGAATTAGTCATCTCGGTAGTAAAACCACTATAAGCCCAAGTACAGATAGTCTACTAACGTATATGTGCAATAAGGTGGTTGTCACGGTTGGGCTCCCCTCCTCTTTGTTTTGCTCATGAACTTCCTCCTCATAGATCTGGGAGTCTTGTTTTGACATGCACAGGTTGAGTGTCTTGCCACAGGCTACGCCCCCCCCCAACATCCCCAGCTCCATCCTCATCTCTTTTTCCGTCCTTCGGCATTTGGTCTCTTTGTCTTTCCCATGCACTCCCCCTTTGCCTTCTTCCCTACTCTCTGTCCGACTGCCTGCTGTCTGCGTGTTCATTCGCCAATGTCTGTTTCACGTTTTCCTCCCTCCCTCATTCTTGTTGCGTCGTGTCGGGCCTCTCCATCCTGATGCAAAATGACAACTAATATGAAAAACAACCCGAGCTTCCCCCTCGTCTCTCTCCCGTGTCTTCCAGACTGGAATTAATACCTAGGCCTCAGATCTCTGAAATGGGGAGTTTTGTTGTGGCATGTTGTCAATCATCAAGTTATCCCACTCCAAACATATCTTTGGCTACACTGATGACTAAGAGGCTGATTTAGGGTTGATTTCATACAGTTATTACTTGGTGGTAGTGCAGGGTATTATTCACGGTGGGAAAATAAAATCTGCAATCCGCACTGCTGGGCCTTCATGAATGAATGTTTAGAGGCTGCAGCATGCCGTTCACAAGGTTGCTCTGTATGTTTCAATGAGCATCGCTGTGTACGTGTGTTTATGTAGGAAAGAGTGAAACAGACAAGCAGGAGAGAGAGAGAGAGAAATCTGATCCAGAGCATGCATTTATGACTCAGGCCCATTCACCCAGGATGAGGTCTACACACACGCACGCACGCACGCACGCACTCTGAGACTAATGGATATTGATCCAGGAGATGGAGACTGATTGAGGTCCCTCAGTAAAGGTTTCCTCCAGGCTTAAAGCTGCCAAGTCAGACACAGAGCAGAAGCTAAAGCCTAATGCTATACAAAGCAGATTTCTTTTATCATCCCGTGTTTATGGGATGGAAGTAAAGAGAGGATTGGTGCATCACAAATCAATGCAAATGAATGATTGAAGGCAAGGTTTGTTGTCACTTTGTTTTGCTCCTTTCTTGATAACATATTTTTTACTTACTTGACAGATTGTTCACAACCTGTAATCATAGAGAAACGGCCAACTAAATGAGTACAAACATGGTGAACCAAAGCCTCCAACTGTATGAGTGCAACTCAATAGCCCCTGATGACATCATTAGGGTCATTTTATCACACTTTAGCTCCTAGGTTGGCAATAAAATTCTCTATTACAATATGTGCAATTTTATTTTACTGTGTGTGTGTATATATATTGCAGCTAATTAAAAACCTGACAAATCAAATTACTTTATCACATTGGTGCAAAAATCATATCAGCAGTTCTGCTTATTATTTTGCAAGGTTGTTTTTCTAATACACCCAGAGATATTAAAGGGATGGATGTACCGATCCGATATGCCAAATCGGCATACATAATATTCATTTTCTATAATATGGGTTAATTGGCTTGGTACTTGTTGTTGACAGATGCAAATGTTAAAGGCAGTTGTGGTATCGGAATTGGTATTGGGAGAGAAAAAGTTGAATTGGTGCATTCCTAGGATATTCCAAATGGTCTGATGGTAGACAAATTTATATTGTCTTGCAGTATATATTGTCTTATCGCCCACCCCTACATCCAAATGTCTAAATTATTAGAGTGGGTGCAGTTTTTGCTGCAAAAAGGCTTCAGAGCACAGAAATCAGTGCATTGGAGAGACACATTTTAAGAAGCTCGCGCTGAGTAATCGGGGGGGGGGGTAACTCTTTTCGACACTCTGGCATCATGTGGTTTGTAGTACGAGGGGCTTCGTGATAGGCAGCCACTGTTCTCTCTCAATTGCTTTTCACACTTACTCACACAATCACTTTCTCCAATTTGACGTTCCCACTAACCCCGTCTATCTGTCTCCTCCATCTCGTCTTCTCCGTGTCTTTGTATTGTTTTGTCTGCATTCACATCCAGAGTGAGTGGCCCATTTTTACCCACGTGCTCAGCTGCAGAATATCAGGTACCTCACACACCTCTAAGTAACTGCACTGTTGTGCAATAGAGAGGACTGAACATAATAAATGGAAGCCAGCTGGAGGCAAAGATGATGGTTATGAGATTTTAGCCTTTTATTTAGATGGGCATCTTCAATCAAGAGCAATTGGATGGCTGGGTAAAAAGCTTTTTAGAAAGGGCTGGAGGTTAAGCTAAAACATGGGGATAAAAAAACAAACACTCCTTGTACTCGAACTGTTCCCTTTATTGTGGCATTAAAAAACTGATGTTTCAGTTAGAAAGGCATTCATCCCTCAAAATGCAGCACAAATACATCACTGGACACATGGTAACAAGACGAGCAAGGCAGGCACTTGGAAACCATTAGTGGCACACACCATCATGTCCTGAATAACAACTTCTTTCTGTCATACACTCCTATTTTTGCATAGAAAATGCTGAAAATATCAGCTGGTTAGTAAAGAATGAATAATTTAAATTGCTCTCATTTTCCCATGAGTAGTTGTGCAAACACATAATCTTTCTCATCCCTAAAAACAGGTGCAGGTGCATTAAATTTTAAAGGCAGATTACAGCTAGCAGAGCAAGCCAAGCCCCCTCAATCTGCCGTGAGGTCAGTTTGAGTGGGTGGATTGTGATTTTTTTTTTTTCTTCTTGTTTGAATTATTATCTGTTGAAGGCCGCGGCAGTATGATCAGCATTTTGGTAAATCATTAGCAAACACAGAGAGTCGCCAGTCGCAGATCAGAATTAGTGCATGTAGCCTGTGACATGCTTGATTCAAAGTAAGTGTTTGTGCCAGAATGGGAGGAAAACATCCAAACTTATGTCTGACGAATCACTTTGTAGAATACCCACTACTCCACATAATGTGACAGAAACTCTGCCCCCTCGTAAAGCTTAGTCTAGTCTGAAAGTGGGGCAGGTTCAGCCAGAGCCATTACAATACAGACATATTAAAAGCTGCTAATCTCAGACCAAGGACAGTGAATTAAAGCTCCACAGCAACTACTTGAGCAACTCCTACTTCAGGTTTTAGCTTTGCATTAACAAATAATTAGCCTATTTATAGATTTGCTATTTCACACATCCAACAGATGCGTAGCATCATTAGCATTCATTTGGATTAGTGTTTTTGGCCACTTGATGAATGTTAAGTCCAATATTCACTGTCCTTTTAGCTCTGTTTTTGGTCTCCACTAACTGCAAAACGCTCCACTATGTTCACCAGCTAGTCGCTAACTGTGTCTGTCTGCTGTTTGGTGCTGAGCAGGTAATGTACAATGGGTTTATGGAGGTTTTTCATTGAAAACAGCTGCTTGCTGCAGCCAAAAACAATGCTATGAGAGCTGAGAGAGTGAACCAAAACATTAAAGTTGCAGGCCAGAGAACCAAAACAATGAGCTGAAAGATGCTAAAATATTCCATAGAGCTGAAGGGAACTACAGGGTCAGGTGACAATTCTCTGTGGATTCAATATTACCCGCGAACCTGTTCACATACAGGTAATCATGTGATCCATTGTTAATATAAAAATATTGATTATAGCAGCTTTAAGTGTTAAGCCATGTGTTGGTCAGAAAGATCATCTGTGTTCACGCAACTTTCCTTGGAAAAAGTTTGGTTTAACAATTTCTGTGTGATGCCAAGCTGGCACATTACATCATCTTGCTCAAGGCCATTGTTGCTGATCAGTGTATCATATCACAGGCTTGTAAGGACTGGTCATCTGGGGCAGGTTTACTTTGGCATTACAATGACGTATTCCAGTGTGGGTTTACCTGCTAAGTTTTTTTTTTTTTTTTTTATTAATGTGCTGTCGAATTAATGCCAAGAGGTACATTTCTCATGGTGGCAGTAACAGTTTCCTGTCTGAGCCACACTAGGTTTAGTGGTTGGAACCAATCAGATAGAGGTTAAATGAGGAAATCTCATGAAGTCATAAAATCTGATAAGCACACCTACAACAGCAGGCCAGGAAGGTATTAGTTGCAAAACTACCTTGCAACATGTAAATGAAGGCATAATCTACCAGCAAGATCTATGGATATTGATGCAAATGGTGAAATTACTGATGCAAATGAAAGCTTTTGGGAACTTCCATGGTAACAGACTAGTGAAATAATGCTTTGACCTCACAGATTGGGGTCCACAGCAGAAATGGTTGGAAAACGTGGCCCACAGATGTCTGGCTAGACTAAACACTGTAATTTTTCAATCAGAACACGGTGCGCAAAGCCATCAAAAGCCATGAAGTAAAATGAATGGCAGCACTGGGCTGGAGTTTGTTTGTAGCCCAAAGCATGTATGATGTCAGTGTGAACTCTAAGGCGTACCACAGTAATACAAACCTAAACCAGAACAAAAAGCACCAGATTGCATTTCAGAGGGAGTAACGTTTGTTCACTTCCCTGATAGTCTTTCTCTGAATGTGCTGTACATGGCAATGTGAAGAGCGGCCTGTAGCAGCTTACCAATGAGGTAGGACAAGTTTGTGGAGTGATTGGAAAAGGGTGACGAATAACATTGGCCTTGTATGTCTAGTTATGCTGCAATGAAGTCATTACAGAAAGGAATTTAATAAGACGGGCATAGCTGTACGTGTTGATGGTAAAATGCTGTAAAAATGTATAGCTGAGTATACAATGTTTTGATCCCAGAAAGTCGGTATGTTATTAATAGTAAAGTGAGCAGACTGCAGATTTTCTCAGAGAGGGTATGGAGTGTGTGGGGAAAGCAGACCAGCCAAGAACTGTTTTAACAACAAATCTGCTTCCTTAAAACAGGAACATAACATGATGTGTTTGAGAGCAGAGCTATGTGGCAGCAGTACACATAGTACAAGTCCCTGTCCCCGTTTGTAGTGTGTGTAGTGATGGTCTGATGTTGTCAGCTCTAACAGCATTAGGCATGTTAGAGGTGAGAGTTCATTGGATTACACACACTGACCTAATCTGGTGTTTATTCTCTGGGATTTGTGTTTGTGTGTATGTTTGTAGGTAGGCAGGGAGGTGGAGAGGAGGGAGGTGGGAGGTAGTGGTGCATCAGTGCACATGGTTACACACACACACACACACACACACAAATGATTTGTTTGACATGTTGGGAAATATGCGTTTTTGCTTTCTTGCCAAAAGTTAGATGAGTAGTTCGTTACCACTCTCATGTTGGTTCATAAATATTAAGCTGGAGCCAGCCTAGCATAAAGTCTGTTATGGTCGGACAGAGCCAGGCTAGCCATTTCTCCCTGTTGCCAAAGTCCCAAAATCCATACAAAAAACGAAATATAAAAAAGCGACTAGTTTTGGTTTCATGGGGGGTTATGTGCTGGAGTATTTTGCCACTTAATCCCCCTTAAAATCACAACTTGTCCTTTTTAAACTTTGGTTTTTGGTTAAACAAACAAGACATAACGTGTTCGTTAGTGAGCTTTAGAGGTGCTGGTAGGCGGATTTTGGTTCAAAGTCAGATAGAGCCAGACTAGCTGTTTCCCCCTGCTGTCAGTCTTCTCGTCTAAGACTTAGCAAGAAAGTGATTAAGGGTATATCCCCAAAAAAGCAAAACAATTCTTCAATTGTAAACACTGAGTCAGTGGTACCTGACAGTAGAAATATGGAATTTATCATATATAACCTTAATCCCTGACTATTCTTAAGACTTGCTTTTTAAAAATAATATTTATTAATATAAGAAAAACCTATCTGCTATGGTGGCAGGTGTCCTGAAATCTTTACCTGCCACAGCCAACATTTACCCTGTATTTGGCAGGTGCTAATGTCATTCGCTGTACTGAGTGCTATCCACTCATTTGGGTGGGTACCAAAAACCGTATGGAGGCCCTATACCAGTTGGTAAGGCCATGTGCAATTTTAAGGCTAAAGCAGTGGTGTGATTCAGAGAATGTGGATGTTTTAACACAAGAAATATACATTGTAAAGACAACTTTCTGTACTATAGATGCAGAAATATACTATTATGTTATGGTACGTTATATACTGCCTTCATGTCCACTCAACAAGGCTGGGTTTGCAGTCTGTCACCATGGTAAAAACAGCTACCATGTCTGTCTGACCCACGCTATGTCTTTTGCTAACAAGCGACTATGTAAACCAGGTCGGCCTGGGCCTGTGCTATCAGTGAGTCTTTACCGCGCACACAAACAAACTCACAGGTTGCCGCCCAGATATGGAGTGGATAAGACCAAAGGCCAGCTGATAAGAGCTAACGGTGACAATCGGTTTCCACACGTGGTGCCACTCCAGTCCACCTACAAAAATAAACCAAAACAGAAAAGCAGAAGTTTCCACATGCAGTAACATAGCTGTCAATCAGAATACTTGTGAATCAGAGCAAGGTATTCACAGTCAGTTTCAAAGTAGGTAATGAGATGTGAAAAGAGGGCTATTGAGTGGCAGCTGGCCTTGGCTGGTACTGTTTTCCGCTGTTGGATAAGTTATTTAAGAGTATATTATAATAATGTCAAATATAGTCTGTTAGTCCGTTAACCAGGGAATTGAAGTATTAGGATGTTTGTCAGATGTATAATTGAAAGAGTTTTTGGCTTGTTTAAATCCCCTCTTAGGAACATCTGATCACACATACAGACACACACACACACACACACACACACACACACACACACACACACACACACACACACACAAACCTCTCGCCTCTCTGTGTGTTTATAAAAAGGAGCTTGTCCCACTTTTCCCTCTCATCCGCCGTGCTCTCGTTCGGCAATTTCTCCGGCGTGATAGCTAATTGGTGTGAGCTTGGGGAAAATTTGCCGCCCTGCCGCTGTCTTCTTAAAACAAGCTGGAAAGAGAGACGGAAAGGAGTCGAGGAGGCAAAGAGAAAAATGGAGAGAAGATGGAGAAGGAGGGGAAGACAGGAGGTAGGTTGTCCGGGAGGTGGGATGCGCAGGTTGTGAGTGGCCGTGAAATCACGTGTGCAGATAACCATTTTCTTTACGCATTCTTGTAAGAGGAGCATAAACAATAGGCCTTGGAGTGAATGAATGATTTTATTGTCCTGTTAGAGGGAAATAAGGAAGTCTATTCAGCGCAGGTGGAAGAGAAAGGAGAGAAGGAGCTGTGAAATTCAAAGATTGAGAGAGAGCCAGACCTTGGAAAGATAATGAAGAGTGGAGAAGTGTAGATGTTAGTGCCAATCTGTGTTAACAGAGTTTCTACTGGTTAATGAAAGAGGTCAGTAAAAGAATTGAATCTGCTTGAAATTGATTCGGATCAGTGTGAAAGATTTGCCAGAATGGTCTCTGCTCCTATTTTGAGTGTAGAAAGAGATGGAGAGAGAGAGAGTGAACCAAACTAGGACAAGTCCTGAAAGACCATTGTACTCCTTTTTTCTTTGGGTCTCCAGTGCATTCAAAACTGCTATCTCACTGTTGCCCACCCCATCTCACTCACTTTCTCTTTCTGTCTCTTCCTCTTACTACTTTTCACCCGGTGTTTCTCTCCTGATAAGGGCCAGTAACTGAGAGAAATTGATCCCCTGTAGACATCACAGTCAGTGGCCTTTTGTGTCTTAAAGCAAAGGCTATGGACCGCTGAGGTCCTTGAGAAGGATCCCAGAGGTCCCCAGGCAAAATGAGGAACAGTTTAAAGCAGTGGCCTTCAGGGCAGAGCCATGCTTTTTCATCTTGTCACCATGGGTCCCAGTTGAGGGCAGATAACAACATGGTTGGGTAGAAAAATGTCCATCTTGAGCATCAGGACTAAAGAGTACCGCTTTAATGGAATAAACAGTTTCACGTTTTCCTATCACAGATTTAGATTTGGTTATAGATTTGTCTATCATAGACATAGTTGAGATTCAGCAGGCTGTCTGATGTGTATTTCCTGGTAAAAGTACTTGAGTGTACAGGTAGTGATGTATTTTTAAAGTTTTAACTGTGTTTGGAATGAAGAAGAACTGGCTGGGTGGTTCACAATAATGAATCCCTTCAGGGTTACGAATACCAGTACTGTGACTGTCACACCAAACAACGAGCTGGTTTTAAGGATAAAATGAACAATTGTAAGCCTCAGGGGAGAGTATGCTTAGGC
Source organism: Maccullochella peelii (assembly GCA_002120245.1). Lineage (NCBI taxonomy): Eukaryota > Metazoa > Chordata > Actinopteri > Centrarchiformes > Percichthyidae > Maccullochella > Maccullochella peelii. Next base: position 14,339 of record LKNJ01001058.1, on the reverse strand, counting down.
AGTGGTTATGGTTGGGTGAATGATGGTTGGTTGGGATTATTAGGTAAAGGTTGAGCCACTGATCAGTTTGGTTTTAACTTTGCGCAACGGCCAACCTGCGAATCCTGCGTTTCATTTGATTGGCAGTGGTGGGCGTCTTTAGCAGAATAACGCTACCTGTCCACAAGGTGCAGTTAAGCACATGAATGGTGAGGGCAGGATGTGAAACAGCTGCAAACTAAACGGACAAAAACATGATGGCAGAAGGTTTAGCAGGAACTTATAGAGCTTGTCGTCGCTGCCACCATTTCTGCCACGATATTAACATTGACAGTAATAACCTCCCAGAGTGTCGTCGTGTTTCGTTATCTTTTAGTTTCAAAATCGGAAGTTCTCAAGGAAGATCTTCTGGTGTCAGTCAGCCATTATTCTGCCCCCAAGTGGATATACTTTTTAATCTTCCAGGTACACACAAACTACACAGGCATGTATTAGGCATGCACCAGTCCAACCTTTTCTTTCCCGACACTGATTCTGATACCTTAATTGAGGGTATCTGATCCTCTACTAGTGGTCTCTCTTTCCCAAGTATAGAATCTGCATGCCACATTGCCCTGAAAGTACTGGGATCATTTTTTAAAATTAGATAAAATTCCTTTGGTGCTAAAACTGAGGCAGCAAACAACTGTGACTGAATGTAACTGGCGTAAAAAACACTCATTGACAGACAAGCTGTATTTAATGTGGATTGTCACATCTGGCCGATACCGGATCCGCTAAATGATCCTTTTATTTTAAACTGTCGGTCGTGAATCTGGCAATGTAACAGGAGTGTAATGCTACATCGGTGGAGCACACTTTTAAGATTTGATAGGAACTTTGTCATAGTTGACAGAGCACTGATGACCATCATGGCTGATAGAAAGAAAGGAGCACCCGCAGAAACTCAGGCTTCTACAGAAATCTGCAGAATGTGGCGTCACAGTACCAATCACCTTGTTTGACTAAGAGGTTATCTTTGGAAAGTGCAGTGCATGAATACCACAGCAATGAGCATTTGGCTCCAGAAATGGAGACCAAGATAACAAAAACACAAAACTCTTTTATTTCCACTTGAAGTTCGGTATTACCTACCACTTGACTTGTTTTGATCATGAGTTTCACAAGTTGACATCGTGCATCCTACAAGTTTCACTCACTCCATTGGTATCTCACCACCTACAGCTCTGTGCCAAGCAACAAAAATCCTCTCAGATGGGTGATCCCTTAGGTATTATTTTGTTAAATGTGTTGTCCATGGCCCTTGACATTTAAATGTTTGCTAAACCCCTACAGCAGTATCCACCACTACACTCTCCAAAACAGCTTTGACAGCAGGGTATTGCTCATTGTTTTTGTGCCTCACACCTCATTCTAGTCTAGTGTGAGCCAGACAATAGGTATTTTTAAATGAAAGGGGGTCTTTCCTATTTGTGTATGAGTCAAACGATGAGTGTGCCTGCCGAGAAGGGAAAGGCAGGGGCCCACAGAAAGGGTGGTCTTGCGTTAACGTGGGCTCGGAGACAGAAACAGTGTGTGTTGGGACAAGAGAGAGCTCTCTGTGGAAGGGAGCTCAGTTTAGGATACAGTATAGCCAGTGTTCGACAGAGCTGAGGTCCAGGTAAGTTCGCTGTATCTGAGTGTTTGCATGTTTCATGGGATTTTGAGCCTGTTGCATTTCTTTGCTTTGTCATTTCCTCAACAGCCGTTAGATGTGTGTGATCTGTTTAAATGTATCCAAATAGCTTGGCTGACGTTTAAGTGGTGTGCTTAGCCTACTATGGTCTGCAACTAAGTTGGCTCTGTGTGTGTGTGTGTGTGTGTGTGTGTGTGTGTGTGTGTGTGTGTGTGTGTGTGTGTGTGTGTGTGTGTGTGTGGTTGGATTAACCCTTCAACGGCCACATATCAGAGGAAAAGCCTCCGTTCATGACTGTGTGTGTATCTGTTTCTCTTGTATGCACACACACAATGTGTTATATCTCCTTTTTGTCCATACGTGTTTGACTTCTGGCTCAGCTACAACTCTTATTGTTTAGATTGTGATAAGATGTGGGCAACCACTACTGTAGTCTGGTATTACATTGTTGCACGCTGCGGCTTAAGTGGACATCTTTGGCATTGCAAATATGTTAAGTATGTGGGTGTTTGGTCTTTCTCTTTGCTTTTTTTCCCCTCTTCTTTTCTCCTTCATCCAATTCATTCTCTGTTAAGTTCTCTCAGGTACACGGCTTTAGAGAAAATTCCTTTGAGATGTTTGTGCTTCTCTTCCCCTGTGGCATTGGCTGTTGTTGCCAGCAGGTTTGCTCATGTGTAGTTTTATGTGTACTGGGCTGCTATATTGTATGTTCATTAATGGAAATAGCCACCAGCAAAACATCGCTAAATCATAACTGTCTGCCAAGAAAGTTTACTCTAGCAGCGAGCAGTGTATGCCAGCCATACTGTCGCATTAATATCATAACAAAGTAACTGGTGTTAAAGGCCGTATTTCTGCAGTTTACCTTGTGATTGTTGATGAAAGGTAAAGTAACTTAAACTGTGACAACTTTCCAGAGTTGTAAAATCCTGTCATTTTATAAACCTTTACATGCGTTAATCTGTTACTCCAAACTGGATTTCCTGGATCGTATTTCATTGTCTCAGTCCATTGTTCAGGTCAGTTAAACCCACATTTAATGGATATGGTGCTATTTTGTAAATCCACAGCATTTAAACCTTCATACAGCCAACTCTACAGTCACACTAGAGTCTTGAGTGAGACTCTTTCCCATCTATCACTTCAATATGACACAAATGTGGCACAAGTTGTCCTGTGTGTTTGCAAGTGCAAGCATGCGAGCGAGAGGGTTATTGTTTTCCGATACAGAAGCAACTGAAAACCAAAGAGCAGGTTTCACCGTTGCTTTAAGTAAAACTTGACTCCTGTAGGTGTGACTCAAGCAATTACTTCATTGCAACTCCCAACTATTACTGCCAAAATACCCTGGTTCAGTTAGTAATGGTGGGACTTGCTATTACACTAGTGTAATAGCAGTGCCTGTCCAGAAGTCCTCAACACTGATGTTGGAGTGCAAGCCAAACACAAAGGATTTCCTAGTAAAGAAAACAGCGTGATATCAAGATTCATTTGCATGCATGTACGAGAGGATGACACTTTGCTAAATTTGCCACGACTGAGCTTCTGTGTTAGTGTGTGAGATTTTACATTTTACTTTCATTTACAGTGTGTGTTTACACGTTCCTCTTCCTTCAGTGCACTTCAGCTTATGGAAGTCTACTTTGTGTGTGTGTGTGTGTGTGTGTGTGTGTATATATATATATATATAATGAAAGAAAATGTTCATCTGTTTTGAGGATTTTTTCCCCCCCAAAGCAAGCACATAATCCCACAAAATTAAAAAGACACTATATAGTTTGTATTCGTTTAGTGTATCACTCATCCACTGCATGTACTGTATACTACACGTAGAACTACTGTATATCCTAGTACATATTGTTAGAAATGTGACCGTACAGGTCTTATATTCAGTACAACCACGAGTGTACCGGTATCTCTGCCCTACTGCAGCCGTCTGTAAGGTTAAACAGGAAGGAGTAAGCCTGAGTCAGAACAGAGGGTGCATGTGTCACTGAGTCAGCCAGTCGAGCGTCCAGCCTGTTTACATGTTGACGGCACATGACATTGACTGTATCTTCCCCTCAGTCACAGCAGCAGCCGCTCTCACACTATAGGCTGGCTCAATGGGCCAATTGTTGAATTCACTGAGAAATCAGTGGGCCTCAGTCACAAGGTATAGAGTGATGAGAAGATGACTCCTGCATGCACTGGTCCAGTGTAAGCAGAACATACTGTTGAAGAACATGGTAAATTGTCAAATTGGTGCTTTCTTGGTGTAATAATTATAAACGAGGGATTCCGTGGTCGAGACACAAGTAATAGCTTCATTTTCTCACACCAGTGGCATTATATTTCTGAAAATTAAGAATGAAGACTAAAACCCAGTGTTTCCTGTGACTAAGACGATGTTGATACTTTACTGAGCAACCTAACGTTGGAGAGTTTTCCTTCAGCCTTTAACTCATGCAAAAACCTAATTCTGAAAGCCTCAGCTCTGATTGTGCTGGACAAACAGCACCCTATTCCCTGAGTTTTTGCTGTCAACCTCACAGTTGTTTTTTGGAGTGAAATGTCAATTATTATTATTATAACAATTATTGGATGGACTGTCAAGAAACAGACATTGGTACAAACATTCATGTCCCCCTCAGGATGAACTATAGTGAGTTTGATGATCCCCTGACTCGTGCCATCATCAGGGCAAACTACCTGCAAAACTATTGACATTCCCACCAGCCTCAGCTCTACTTTGTGTTTACTTCTAATTGGCAAATGTTAGCATGCTAACTCGCTAAACTAAAATGGAGAACATGGTAAACCTTATACCCTGCTCAACATCAACATATTAGCATTGTCATTGTTAGCATGTTGATGTCGGCATTTAGCTACAACCTCACAGAGCTGCTAGCATGCTCCTAGCTTGATATTTTCATGGCATTTTGATCATGTAATTTTGGAAGGTTGACTTTGGATGCGACGGGTCTACCATGTCGGCAAAGTAGTGGGACTAGTGTCAGGTAAGTTAGACATAAGAAAAACACCCTTTTTGGCACAACGATCAATAAACTGTAGAGAATTGTTATAAAACCTATTTCACGCTTGTTGAAAAAGCCAAATTTACATTATTGGCTCCTTGTATTGTCCTATTCGTCCTCTTCTCCATTGTCAAAATCAGTTTTGTTTGTATGTTGGTAATATTTTTTTTCTGTGTGTGTGCCTACAGATGGATCCCTCCCTAAAGAGCCAAAAGGAGATGTATCAAGTCAGATAGCAGGTAAAACAAGCATAAACAAACCCAAACACACTGCACGCAGTGATTCAAAAATATACAGCTATTTTTCCATTCTGGCCATGTCTGTTTACTTTAGCGTGTGTGGTGATGGTGGAAGAGAAGTGGGTTTTTTTTTGGGGTTTTTTTATTATAATGGAAATAACATTGTCACACACACATAAGATTAGTACTTCAGTGTTCCCAGTGACAAAGACGGGTCATTGTCACCATAATTTCTCACATCTCCCTGGCTCCCCTTTCCTCTTCGTCTCCACCCCTCCATCTCCTCCCTCTCCCCCCCCGCCATCACATACCATGTTCACCAGCCCTGATTGGTTACCTGTCTCTAGCACCCGTCTCCGTAGTGACAGCAGGCTCTCCATGATGAGTTGAGATGGACGATGTCTGTAGCTTTCATTCTGTTTTTTCCAGCCCTCTGTCCATTATTATTTGGTTTTAGATTTGATTTCCGCTTGCTTCTGTGGTCTCCCCAATTTACCATTCGCTCAATCTAAAGTGACCTTTCTTCTCAGTCAAACGTGATCTTTCTGTTGTCTATTAATACAGAATAGACCAAGCCAAAAAAGTATGTTCTGATGGTTCGTTCCTGCATGTAAGAGTGTTGATGTTTGCTAGTCATTGTTGCCTGCCTCTGATGTGACATTTTGAGGAGACATATGGCCACTTTGATATTTAAGATTATTTATCCCCTGTGCTTCAGCGGGAAGATTTCATGTTTCATGGACTAGGCTTTCTAGTCTGAAAAGGAGACACACACAAATGATTGACTTTTAGTAACTCTAGTCTGAAACTATCTAACCAACAGCATCAGCCTTGAACATTCAAAACTCTCAAACCCTAGATATAAAGGAGGACATTGAGTTAGCAGGTTGCTCTGATGCCCAGGGGCCCCGATGGAGACAGCTCTAGCGCCCGCAGAAAAAGGCGCTGGAAACAACATGAATGCGAATACTTGGCTTCATTGCTACCGTTTGGCCTGTCTGCGAAATGCTGTCAGGGCGCTGCTTTTCTTAAGCTTCCTGGTGCTTGCCAGTTATCACTTCCTGGTTTAGAGGGGGGTTGGGGGATTAGGCCTGTCCATCTGCTGGCCTGGTCCTCCTCAGCCTCTGGTCTGATGGGCTAGCTCAGTGGGTTGCAAAGGGGAGGGGGGCAGTGCTGTTATGTAATAATGTTAATGCCTTTGGACCTTGACAGATGTGCTGAAGAGTGCTTTACAAGTAGGCTTGTGGATTTACTTCTACTTTTTCCTCGCTCTGTCTCCCTGGTAGTTTGGTCAAAATGTAGAACTACTCCAATATTACTGAATTGAATTTGTGTAAATCTGTAGTAACCAGTTGCTTTCTGCAAGCTGACATTTCATTTCATAGTCACCTCCAGATGGCGTATTCATGCAGATTGGAATAGCTGAAGCAGAAAAAGGGTTGCAGCAGGCATAGCTGCAATTGGCTGCTGACAGTGAACTGCAGCAGGAGTCCACAGCTGAAAACAAGACTACAGTGTCAAACAGTTGACTGCTTGTTGCCCTGAATCTCAGTTGGTGACGGGAGGGAAGTGTGGAAGTATTTACAACACTGAAAAAATGGATAAAATAAAATATAGTGGTTGTTTTCTTCTCTCTATCATAGTAGTATGATATTTTTTATGTATAAAGCCTAGTGTAGCCAGCAGTGCTTTTTCTCTGTCTCATCCCGGTTTGTCAGAATGAGATCAGGTGGCATTAACAGATCCGGACGAATGAACTCTTGGCACCAATAACAGGCCGTCTTTTCTCTCTCTTCTCTCTCTCTGTCTTTCTTTTCTCCCTCCTCCTTCCTCGCCCATCCCTCTCCCCTCCTCCCCTGCTGTGTTTGGGTCGCTGGGGTAACCCTGGCCTGTTTCTCGCTCGGTTAGCCTACCCTGCTATTAGAGGTCTGGACGGATGGAGACAACAGAAAGAGGCGGAGGTAAAGGAAAGATGGTGCGCTCTCTCTCGCTCTCTCTCCATTTGGGGACAAAAAGAGGAGAAATGGGGCAGGACATGGAGAGTCTGAGTGGAGTGGACTGGAATCAAACACCCTGTCATGTTGTCAGCTAGGCGTCTCTAGATAATGATACCCTGTTTTCATCGACGGCCTGATTTTCAGTGCAGCATGAAATAAGTGATACACAAATATCTCTTTTAAAAATTGCACCTTTTAGTCCGTGCACTTGCCAGAGAAATCATTCCAGGGCTGTCGGAGATTGTACTCAACAAGTTTAGGGGTGTCAGGCTTTAAAAAAAGTAGTAAAACCTGCCTCCCTCTGCCTTAAAGAGCTGCTAGTGGAGAGTTTTAGTTTTTATTGTCTCATAATGCAGTGCAGGCTTTCCTACCGCAATGAGACTAAAATTTGGGTGCGAACACTGAATATTTCTGCAAAGAAATTGGAAAGTTTTGTAGATTAGCACAAATGGCAGCTAAAAATATGCGTACATGTTGCTCAATCACCAGATCCAGAAATAGGCCGTAATTGCATGTTCTTTCTTGTTAACTAGTTACCCACTTGTGTGTACCCACAGTAGGTGCATTGTTAAGAGTAGCACAGCTGTGTCTGATAACAGCCAATCAGATCAGCCCCACTTGTTTCATCACTGTCCAGTAAAGGGCAAAACCCACATGTGCAGCAGCCAATCAGAGCCGCTCTATTAGGGCCGAGAGGCGTGTCGATTGCTGCTAGTTAGAAGTAATGTAGGATTATGGCAGATGAGACGGGACGAAGATGAGTAAGACAATGTAGCTGGCTGTGAATAAAGCACAAAATAGCAATTGTAATAGAGGAAAGGGTTCATGACATGAAAGAAAGAAGATGGAAGAAGAGTCAAACAAAAAAGTGAGTCAGATGAGAACATTGGCAAGAGATAAAGAAGGAAACATAAGATAATGAAATTGATGAACAGCGTATTTTTCTTAACATCCAGTCACTTACGCACATTTATCTGTTAATCTGCTAATTTCTATTAAGTGGGATTGTAGCCTTTTTAATACACAGTAGTACTGCAGAACCACAAAAGACATGGTTCATGTTTTGGCATTGCGTGGGGTGTTGGAAAAGTATGTAATGACTGGAAAATGACACTCTTCTCCCAGAGTGTGCTCAACATGACCAGCACCAACTTCCAGACACATTTGCAGACCGTAGTACCACTGTTCTTTTGTATCTAGTAAAACACGTCCAGGTAAGCAGTAATTGACCGTTCGTTAAACCCATCCCCCAGGACGGTGATTGTCCAATCATGACTTAGCAACTGTAACTAGGCAACTGTCAAGCTTTGGATTTGTCCACATGTTAAAGTGGTGTGCATGGAGCTGTAGTAAGATATTTTTTTACCATCTCCAAGAGCAAACGAGTAAGGAGTGGGTTAAATGGTGTTTATCTGCTCTAAAATAAGCCGCAAATGTTAGCTTGTCCAGCTAATTAGCTTACTTCTTACAGTAGTAACCCAGCGTTAATCCAAGTCCAAGGAGCATTTCACACAACAATATTTTGTGGGGTTAAAGAGTGTAGGCTAATGTTAGCTGGTCCGTAGCGTTTTATTGGATTTGGGGAAATTTACACCCTAGCCAAACTTGTTATCCAAGATGGCGTTATGTTAGCCAAACACGTTGGTTATTCCTCATCCTAAAAACCTTTTTCTCTTGTAATGTTAAAAGTGACACATACAGCATAAATCTAACATCTGTCTCGCTTGTCCAAGTATGTAAACTAAGCGGCTAAAAACGGTTATGTTAGGCTGAAATAGGAGTGTGATTTTTCCATACTTAGAATACTAGGACTAATTAGCTCTACACTGCAACACACAATCAATGCTTTTCCTTTATTTCCATGTCTTCTACATGGATCATCAACTGGTAATGTATGTATGTAGCCATCACATGCATAATTAATACTGCTTTACAGGGTTCCTTTTTTTAAAAACAAGTCAGCTGGAAACATTAAAAAGTCAGTCACCGGTTTCAACCAACTCATGAAGCCAATGTTAGCTTAATTAGCTAGCTAAGGACACTTGTCAGTTCAGACAGCAAAATCAGCAGTAGCTGCTGGAAGTGAGCAGTCTGCTTATATCTCCCTCTGTCTGAAATCAAGGACCTATTGTTTCAAACATTACTAAGAATTTCAAGTGGTAAAGCTGCTACTGTTGTCATGTAAACTGCACATGTACCGTGAGAAAACAGAAATCCTGACAGGTGTAGCAACAGAAACTAGTGAATATCTTTAATTAGACCATATAGTATAGTGTTTTCCATTATAGAGTTGTTGTTGTTGTAGGGAGGGAAATGCATCTGAAACAACTTTTAGACTGTGGGAAAAATAAAACATGTTCATGCATACTTTAGTGAAATCAATATAAAGTGTCAAAATCAAATTAATTCCATTTTAAAGTTTCTCACAGTGAAACATTCATGGGTACAATAAGCATGCAGTCACATAAAACTACACTGGCCAGTATCTATTCTTTCTTAACCCGGCTCTTCAGATCATCTGTGTTTAGGATGTAGGTCAGGGGTCTAGGTCACAGACGCCCTATTCCTGTCCACTCCCTCAGCCTCAAGGAATTCTTGCCATTCCCACACATCCCTCAGCAAGGAATTTCTGGCATGCTGTGAATGTGGGAAGTCTGCAGTTATGCAGGGATGCACACACATGTGCACGGTTCTGGTTTCTCTTGACCCATAACAGCTGGTTTAGAACCGATGTGTCCAAGTCAGCTGCCGGGGGAGCCATTATGAGATTACGCCTGCATGTAAATGCTGTTTAATCAGATAGGGAAGATGCTGTGAGTGTGTGTGCTCTTTTTGTGGTATGTAGGCAACTTTTCCCCTCCCTTCGCTGACTGACTGTACCACCCATCCCATCTGTCCTGGTCCAGGCAGCTGTTGCATACTCTGTCTTTTTTTAAGCGCAGAAACACACGCTCTACCCCCTCCCTGAGTTATTTGTCACAGTCTCCATGGGGCGGTCTTGTAATGGTGTTTTCGAGTAAACTGCTTTGTTGTATAAGCCAGCCTGATGCCCACTTGACCTCTCGGAGGCCCCTACAAGTCTCAAGCCTCTGAGGTGTGCGCTGAGTGTTGACATATTCGGACACAAACAAATGCGACCTAGTAACTATCCAGACCTGGAATGATGAACTGACTGTGTTATGGGAGTTTCCACACGGCAAAGGATGATGGACGTTTCTGGCATTTCCTTCTCATCCTTTGCCCTTTCTTACTGAGGGGTGTAGCCATATCAGTGGTCACTGCGTTTCACCACTACCCACTTCACACAGGACCAGTGACCCAGGAAATATTGGGACCTACTGTCTCAGGAAAGGTTGACCTAGTTAATGGTGTATTTTTGTCATATGGGATAGACAAGCTTCCTGGGAAATTTCACCTCGGCTTTTGGAGAGTAAATTCTTCTCTGGAATTTAGGTCTTGGCTCAATGGACGCCGGTTTCTCTGAATTCCTACATTTAGACATCATCAACAAGGTAATAACCTCGTCAGCTGTAGCTAATGGCTTACTGATTATAGATTAAAAATGAGGAATGTTATGAAATTTCATATTCTGGTGTTTCCCACAGTTTGTCATTGTACTTAAACACTGGTGGGGAGGGTAAACATTGACTATTTGTTATTTACTTTTCATTTAGCGTGCCCAGTGTCTTCATGCATCGTGCCACTCCAAAGTTCCTTTGTAGACCTGGGTGGGCTGCCCTGTTATTGTCAATGTGTGGGAAATGTAACTGTATTCTGAAGACACAGCATGGCTATGGGTGCAGATACTTTTTTAGTGCCATCAATTCAAAATCACTTGGTCATGCCAAGTAGATAGTAGATATACCCAGTGCCGTAGATTACAGTAGAGTCTTATCTGTTCATCAGCCATGGTTTCAGAATGATCAGTTCTCTAAGCCAAATTAAAGATAGCCTCTTATAAGGTTGCAACTAATGATTATTTTCATTCTCTGCTGGTTCTTTTTGCGATTAGTTGATTCATTGTTTTGTATATGAAATGTCAGAAAATAGTGAAAAAACGGACACTATGATTTCCAAGTTCCAAGGTGATGTCTTCAGATGTCTCGTATTGTCCAACCAACCGTCTGAAACCCAAAGATATTCAGTTTACAATGATATAAAACAAATCAAAGCAGAAAAGTCTCACATTTGAGAACCTGGAACCAGAGAATGAGTGGAGTCTTTGCTTTAAAAATCACTGAAATGTTTAATCGATTAATCAAATGATTACCTCTAGTCTCCTAAGCACGGAAAGGAATGAAGCAAACGTAGCAGTTAATAGAGGTATTTTATCATAGTGATGAGAAACATTACCTGATATCTTTTCATAACAACAGAAATTGTTCTCTCAGGATTACAGCCCTTAAAGACAAGGGAACCATAAAACTGTTATTTATGGTCTCTTAATAATGAGATTATTAAATCACTAGAACATAATAAGTTAATAAAGTTGTGACCTCTAGATAATTGGCTGAAAAAAAGACGAGCAACTACAGCTGCTCAGGACTTTCATTGTCCTCAGGCCTCAGCACTTAAACACCTTAATCTTTATGATGTACTCTGGGGTAAATTGCTAAACATTGAAACACATAGACACATACAGATGTGAAAGCTGCCCAGCACAACCACAGTCTGCTACTGTTGGCCACTGAGTAGCTCCACTGGAGTGACAGCAGGGAAGGAAAGACTGATGTGTGTTTGATGTTATATCTAATCCTGCACTGTACGGGTTTCCCCATCAGTCTCTCCCTCCTGATGCTAAGCAGCTTCTCAGGGTGCGTAAATGCAGTGCAGGCGTATTATAATTAGTGCCCCTCCTACACATTGAGGATTACCTCCAGGAACCTGTCTTTCCAAAAGACAGGCAGCTTAGCAGCTCACCTAATGCCACATGAGGTGCATCCACACAGTGTGCTGGTGTTCATTGAGACACTGATAGCTGTGTTTTTGCTTGGAAATGTCTGCACCAGCTTTTCCGTGTGGACGTGTAGACAACACCGAAATGGGCGGTTTTGGTTGTCTGCTGGATTGGAATATCTCCCCTCAGGAATCCCAGGATTAGCCTCAACTACGCCGACTCTCCCCACAGTGGATTGGGATCCCTTCAGCACATCAGCCCGTCAGTCTATCATTAGCTGGTGGTAGCAGCAGACTACGTTTCCCCATCAGCAAACAAAGCCAAATCCGCAGCAATTTATGGATTTTTTTTTTCTTTTTTTTTTTTTTTTTTACAATTTGTGGAAGAGTTATCAAGCATGACTTGCTGGGCAACCAATCACAAGTGGCGGTATGCCCAGACAGGCTCCGCCCTCATCCAGCTGACAGGTACAATGCTACGTCTGGTGGTGGGTGGCAATTACAGATCCACCATGAGGTCATTGCCCTCCTCTCCCTTTTCCTACTCTTTCTCTTCATCCCTCGGTCACCCCTGATGGGGAGTGAATTTAACTTCATTTCACTTTCTTTCTTTCTTTCTTCATATTGCTTTAAATGAAATGAAAACAGAGCTGGAAATAAAACAGGACAAACAAAATAAAGGAAAAGAAGGCTGGAAGAAAAAAGAACAGCAAATCAAGGGAAAGAAAGAGGATGGAAATGAGTTTGTGTTTGACAACGACTGATTGGTTGGTATGTCATTACCATCTCTGTCTTTTCCTCCCTTCTCTGTTTGTCCACCTGTCTTTCCCCACCCACTCCTCGTCTGCCTTCCCTTTCCTCACTCCTCACTTTCCCTCCTTCACTCTCTTACTGTCCCCTTCATTCCCTCCTCTCTCACACACACTTTTCTTTTGCTCTCTGCCAAGTTACAACACGATGACTAGTCTCATTGTCTCACACATTTTTGTAGCTTCTCATTTCCTTGTCCACTGCTTTGTTTTTACTCCACTGTGTGTGTGTCTGTGTCTGTGTCTGTGTGTGTGTGTGTGTGTGTGTGTGTGTGTGTGCATGACCTGGCTGCTGTGCCACTTTTCTCCAGTCCCAGAGCACCGCAGAGCACAGCGAAGTGATGTCTGTGTGGTCAAACTTACATTTTGTGTTTGGCAAAAGAGAAACTCCATCCCAAAAATACTTTAAAACAGTTACAAAGCTCTACTGGAGGTTGTACAGTACACTTTCATTTTCGGGCTATTCATAGAAAGTATGTCATCACGTTCAGATACTTCCAGATACAATGCCATTTAGAAGCAGAAAATGGTTCAGGGATCATAGTCATCAGGTAATGAGTAATAATTCTAGCAAGTGATCCTGTGTAGAGAAAAAGATTGCGCATCAACATTCAATCACGGACATATTATCAGTTTCTACAGTTTCTAACCGTTGCATCAATGGTCCAGCATCTTCCTGCAATTTTCTAGAGCACTTTTTTGGGAAGATGTAGGAAATTGTTAAATGAGGTAGAAGTTGATGAAGGAGCTTAAAGGAAAGAAATAATTGAACAGATTAATGATATCTAACGGTGTATCCAAGGATTTGACCTTTCAGATAATTATTGGATTGTGACAGACAATTGGATTGTTTCTCTCTCAGTCAGAGTAAAGAGGAGGAAAGGGAGGGTGTTTGGAAGAAGGGAAAGGTTTTGTGTGTGTGTGTGTGTGTGTGTGTGAAAGAGTGTGTAGAGTGAGAGAGAGCACACAGTGGATGCTTTGTAGCTCCGTGTGAATTCACTACTGTACAGTTAAATTCAATGGTCACTGAATTAAGGTCTGCCGATATCCACTGTAAACACCCCAAAACAAACACACACACACACACACACACACACACACACACACACACACACAGTGGTTTTCTACTTGTCATCTTGTCAACATTAGGTTTTTCATTGACCTTTGATTATCCTGCTGCTTGATGGCAGCCAACCAATCAGACAGCAAGTTTATGGGAAACATCAAAGATTGTCTTTGCATTAGAAGATGAATCACTCCATGGTCAAAAGATGCTGACATATCGGTTTGTGTGCCTTTCACCCTCAATGCACACTCCTCCAGAATTTAGCGTCACATAGCAGTGGTTGAGGCATTACTACTGTAACTGTACATAAATAGTACTGATAAACATTATACTATAGTATAAGGTCATGTTTGGTAAGCACTGTTTGAAATACACAGCTCCTGCAAAGGTAGCTTTGGCCACATTTGAGGTCCACACGACAATGACGACATGCAGAACCAGTAATGTTTTGTAGCTTGTATAGAGCTTCAACGATTAGTTGATTAATTAATTGATTAGTCAATTGTCAAAAAAATATTTTTTTGACAAAAATATTTTCAATCGATACAGTGCATCCGGAAAGTATTCACAGCGCTTCACGTTTTCCACATTCTGTCATGTTACAGCCTTATTCCAAAAGGGAATAAATTCATTTCTGTCCTCAAAATTCTACACACAATAC
>LKNJ01001057.1:97567-110855 GCA_002120245.1 Maccullochella peelii | reverse complement strand
TATATATACAGTGCATCCGGAAAGTATTCACAGCGCTTCACGTTTTCCACATTCTGTCATGTTACAGCCTTATTCCAAAATGGAATAAATTCATTTCTGTCCTCAAAATTCTACACACAATACCCCATAATGACAAAGTGAAAAAAGTTTCTTAGAGAGTTTTGCCAATTTATTAAAAATAAAAAACTAAGAAATCACATGTACATAAGTATTCACTGCCTTTGCCATGAAGCTCAAAATTGAGCTCAGGTCCATCCTGTTTCCACTGATCATCCTTGAGATGTTCCTACAGCTTAATTGGAGTCCACCTGTGGTAAATTCAGTTGATCGGACATGATTTGGAAAGGCACACACCTGTCTATATAAGGTCCCACACTTGACAGTGCATGTCAGAGCACAAACCAAGCATGAAGTCAAAGGAATTGTCTGTAGACATGAGCACACCACAAGACTGGGAGAATAGCAGTGCATCATGCAAAGCAGAATATTGTTAAGATCATCTTACCACTGGAGATATCATCTGTACATCATGTTAATCGCTGTCTCTGTTTCTCTCTCANTTAGAGAGTTTTGCAAATTTATTAAAAATAAAAAACTAAGAAATCACATGTACATAAGTATTCACAGCCTTTGCCATGAAGCTCAAAATTGAGCTCAGGTCCATCCTGTTTCCACTGATCATCCTTGAGATGTTCCTACAGCTTAATTGGAGTCCACCTGTGGTAAATTCAGTTGATCGGACATGATTTGGAAAGGCACACACCTGTCTATATAAGGTCCCACACTTGACAGTGCATGTCAGAGCACAAACCAAGCATGAAGTCAAAGGAATTGTCTGTAGACCTCCGAGACAGGATTGTGTCAAGGCACAAATCTGGGGATGGGTACAGAAAAATATCTGCTGCCTTGAAGGTCCCAATGAGCACAGTGGCCTCCATCATCCGTAAATGGAAGAAGTTCGGAACCACCAGCACTCTTCCTAGAGCTGGCCGGCCGTCTAAATTGAGCAATCGGGGGAGAAGGGCCCTAGTCAGGGAGGTGACCAAGAACCCGATAGTCACTCTGTCAGAGCTACAGCATTCCTCTGTGGAAAGAGGAGAACCTTCCAGAAGGACAACCATCTCTGCAGCAATCCACCAATCAGGCCTGTATGGTAGAGTGGCCAGACGGAAGCCACTCCTTAGTAAAAAGCACATTGCAGCCCGCCTGGAGTTTGCCTAAATGCACCTAAAGGACTCTCAGACCATGAGAAACAAAATTCTCTGGTCTGATGAGACAAAGATTGAACTCTTTGGTGTGAAATTTGGTACAGTCATTAATTTCCCCCAGAGGATGAATCCTACTGACTTTGGTGATCCCCTGTCTCTAGCACCACCATGAGATTGACACTTTTGGTGCCATGAAACTTGGTACAGATATTCATGTCCCCCTGAGGACAACTTTGGTGATCCCTTAACTTTTCATCTAGTGCCACCATGGGGTCAAAATTGTGTCCAATAATGTGTTGTTTGTTTTATGAACAAATACCTGCAAAACTAATGACATTCCCTTCAGCCCCAACTCTGTGTTTAAGGCTTTCCATATGTATATGGCTCTACATAAGAAAAGTGACGAAGTATTTGTGTGAAGAAATACTGCTTACTTCCTCATGTCTGCACACCTGGCCAATCGCTGAGTAAATTGGGCGTGATTGTTGGATTGACATTGTTTTGGAAAGTTACAAAAATCGTCAGATACAATTCCAAGGTCAGAAAGGTTTCAGAGCCAAAGGAGAATGAGAAGTTGGTGTAAACGTCGACGGCAAAGTCGACACAGCACAATCAGAATCTCACTCTGTGAAAGGGCTGCAAAATATTTGTGAGAGACTCAAAGAAAAGGAGGATGGTTCGATGACAAAAGGTTCAGAATAATCAGCCGGGCTTCGTCCAAAACAATTAATTAACAAGGCGATGAGTTCACTCACACAATCTGGGGTTTCTCGAGGGCCACACAGAAGCCTGAATCAGACAGCAGCGCTGCCATTCACAGTTTAAAACAACAGCGTGTTCTGCAGCTCATTTGGACGGATAAATTCTGTCAGCCTACATAATACTTATTTACCGGGCTGAATTGGTTGGCCAGTGTCTCGAGCTCAGAGATAAGTGGAGAACTTTCCAGATGACTGGCGCAGGACAACTCCGCCCCGTCATCCCACTGATTGCCACACACTCCTCTACTGCCTTTTTGGCAGCAATTTCTCCAGGGCCCCCTATTCTGTCTTTGAGTTTGTCCCCATAATGGCAATGGGACACATGCCTTCTCCTCCACACACACACACACACACACACACAGTTATATCACAGAAACACACATAGATAGACATTCTTGCTCTGTCTCTCCATCACACACACACATACACGGACACAGGGTTAGTATGGCTCTGTGTTAAATGTAGTAAGTCCCAGTCGCCCTGTCCTGCCAGCTTTGTCTGCCCTTAGCTGTTCCGGCCCGGTGCCTGTATTGTGCTGCCGGGCTCATTACCAGAAGCACTGTGGCCCGAAACCTCCTTGCTAATAGGCCCAGAGAGAGACAGAGAGGAGTTATCTCTGCTGTGGCTTGTGTGTTGCAGTATAATGTTTTGTTTTTAACTCTTTTGGCAGTGAGACTGTTAATGTTTAACATTTGCTGCCGTTATTTCTCTGGCCGGACATCAGCTGGCTGAGGAATTTGAAACTGGGTTCAGTGAAAAGGCTTGCCTCGTCCCCGTGAAGCACATTGACTTGAAAGCTCTTCTGTATGTATGAGTGTATATGGATGTGTGTGTGTTTCTGCATGCCTGAGCAGGGAACTGGAAAGAACGAGAGTCCAGTCAGTTGATGGGCTGTCTGGAGTGGGCCAGGCCACTTGGATAACAATGGGATGAAGTGCAGCCATTGTTTAAAGTTTACAGGGCGGTACGCAGTGTGTACAGTAGTGCGGCTGCAGCAGAGGGATACAAAAAGAGGGGTGTAAAGAGGTGAGTCCGGAATATGGTGAAATGTGAGGAGAGTGAAGGCTTGGAGGGACAGAGAGAAAGAGAAGTTCATCCTGTAAACAGAAGGACATCAGGGCTGATCTTCGTCAGCAGGCAGATAGTGCTCTGGCTGAACTGTTATTGAGGACTTTAAGTGATTGTCTCAGAAGTCAGACAAAAGCCTTCATACAGTCTGATTCAAGAGTTATGTATTTAGGTTTGAAATCCTAAAGTTTCTAAATATAGACTAATTTAAAAATGTACAAAACCGAAACCCATAAAACAAAATTGAGTTTTTTAGCAGGTCCAAAATGAATACCCAATAAGTAAATAAGTAAGTATACAAAAACAGAACAAACAGACAGTAAAGTAAATAGATAGTTGACTTTGGTCATTAAAATTTTTTTGTAAAACATTGGTATATTTTTACGTGTATAAATAGATTTTATGTAATTTAAACTTAATCTACATTTACTATTATATTACATTTATTATCAATACATCACATATTTACAATTTCATGACAACTGCGCAACTCTGTCTGCTGAGGAAGATTGTGTGCTATGACCGAAAGCTCCAGAAAAGCTTTGTGGTGTGATTGATTGTTCGCTATATTCATATTATACTCACATGAAACCACGTGCTTATACTGATAAACTAATATTGAGTTTGGAGTTTGTTTTCTCTCCCTGCACATTAACTCTCATCGTAATTTTCATGTAATTTGTTTGATTTTAATTGTAAAATAAATAAAAGTAAAAATAAACTCATATCTGATAACACGCTGCACCGTTTCTGCATTACTCACAGGTACCAATAGTTTACGTAATGTGTAAAGACAACTGTCTGAGCGCGCGCCTAAACACCCAGCTTCACGTGAGGCCTCCCTCTCTGTCATCCTCGCGCCGTCCCACGCGGCGGCACCAGGTGGGCCGCGGCACCGCCGAACCGTGGCATCGTTAACGCGCTGCAATTATGAGGCCGCAAAGAGGGACGAAATAATTGCAAATAAAACTACATGATGCAGAAAATAAAAAAAGAAATTAAACAGATGCGCGTGTTTTCAGGATCATTGCTTTCGTCCTTTTAAAATGCTGAGAGTTGCAAAAAATATGCAACATTTCAGCATTTGAAGCTGACTTTTAGCGTGTAAGTAGGCCATTACTACAAATAAAAATAGGCTAATAATAAGCAACATAAAAATAAACTTCAGCACACTAAACGACTTCAGCTACAACTTTATACACTAAATAACATATCAAAATATTAGTACTGTGAGATCTACACCTATAGAAAGAATTATTTACAGAATAATTCGTTTATCAGCTCACAGTTTGTAAAATCAGACCCATCCTTTAAAAAGACAACAGTAAAAACAACAGTAAATTTGTCATGCTTTAATTAAAATAATTTTTTAGAAATTCATTATTTACATCTGCAATAATATTAATAACAGTATAAGAAAAAATAGTCACAGTTCTTACCAAACATCAGAACATCAGCATGACAACAAACTAAATTTATTTGACGCAAAACAAATGTATTTCAAGCCTTGTTGGTTTTAGTAGCCAAATCACCATCGTCCCCCTCCCTCACCAGTCATTCTCTGCGTAGAATTGCATCACTTCCCCATAAGTAATTCATCATTTACAATATGTACATATTGTTAGACAAGTACATTAATTGTCTTTGAGGGGCATGTTTGGACACTTTGTTGTAATTGTGATTTAATGTGTCACCTTTTAGTCTATTTTCACTAGAGGAAAGCTCTTAAAATCTGAATTTACAGTGAAAACAAGTCACAAAATGAATTTGCAAGCAGACACAGATCAAGAAAAGGAATTAATTTTGTGATGGTGGGACAAAAAGCATTGTAAACAAAAGCGGGCATAGTTCAGTATAAAGAAGTTGCATATCCATATTCACTGGAGTTGCAGATGTGCGAGAAAGAAAGTCTTTGGCCAAAACAGCATTAAAGAGCTCTATATACTTAAAATATGCACCTTGATGGGAGATGTCGGGCTGAGTCTGAGGAGTTCGGTGTTAGCATTGTGTAAACGTGCATGAGTCAGAGTTACCCTGGGCAACGATATCAGTAATGACAAATAAATAACATATGAGTAGTAGACCATTAGAGGATGTAAAAAAAAAATGTGTTGCTGGTTCATCAGCCGAGTCTGAAGTTCACATCCAGTTTTAACTTTCATGCCTTGGTCCTCGATCAGATGTGTGTCTGCTGATGTAAAGTTCTTCGGTCTCGTCCCAGTTTGAATCAGGTACCAGCACCAGCAGCAGGGACTAGAGGTGGTCGTAGGCGGCTGCAGAGGGTGGAGCGGTGCGGGAGGCCGAGCTGTAGTAATAGGGTGAACCTGTGGGGGGAGACACAGATGGAGGCCTTCAGATGTGGAAGGTGTTGGATGGTGGTGGATCAGACTTTCTTTATCTCATCTTATCCAAGGTTTTACAGCAGATGGTGGAGCTGAAAGTCTGAGCAGCTTGGACTGTTTGTCCTGCGACTGGATCGAGTCTTAAACCCCGCATGATAAAAGATAAGATAAATGCAGGACTTTCCTTTTCTAACCAGGTTGATTTGGTGATGCAATGGAGGCGATATCCCCAAACGCCTCTGTACTTTTGAAAGAGGAGCTTCTAGGCTGATATACACCAGTCTGATGTCAATTAATAGTCTACATTATCAGAGCAAAATCAGGGGGATATACCATCTTTTTTTGACTTGATTTTGAAACATTTTTTAAATTTTACCACTATATCTATGCTAATTACATAAAGTGGTGATTCAATCATTATCTCAGACTATAAGACATATATCTGCTGTCTCTCCCCAATGTCAGGTGGATCATCCAACTGATTGTTGTCACATTAAATTTGAAGGCTTCTCCTTGATCTACTGTGGGTAGATCAGTATGCCTCTTTGGACAAACATGTCTGCCAAATAAATAAATGTAAATATAACGATGTATGAACAGAGATGGGAAAGAATGCCTTCATATTTTCTGGAATAGTCTGTAAAAGGAATTTAAATTTGATGTATCTGATTGTATCTTTTCTCATTTTAGCCTTTTTAATATTGTTATCTTTTTTTTGTATTCTTTTATCTGTCACCTGATTTTATATTGTTTTGCCTTCAACTTTTTATGCTGCAAAAGAGGTTTCCAACCTTAATGGGGCTTTTACTGCTTAAACAAAGGTTAAATAAGTATAATAAATCAAACAAACACTGAAATAAGCTGGGGCACAGAGCCGTCAGTAAACCCTAGTTAGTAATGTATAATTACATGACATGTGACTAAGGCAGTTTCCACGCCGCTTCCTGGTGAGTCTCTCCTCTTTGCTGCAGCATTGAAAACCACTTTAAACATTAAAAAAAACATTTGTCTTTTATTGTGGCGGTCACAATTTTTACCTTAAAGTCAAACTAAAAATATCCGGAGGTAATGTGCCGAGAGCATAAGGTTGTCCGCAGTAAACAAACAACAGAAATATAGTACAGTGCTGTCAGGGTGTCCCTACTCACCCAGTATGCTGGAGTTGGTGAACCTCCAGGCTTCACTGTAGGAGGTGTAGGGCGAATGGCTGTAGGTCTGACCTGTGTAGTCTGCACCTGCTGCAAGACAGCAAAAAAAACGTCATCAAACCCTCACATCCAGATACAACAAAGAAAACATTCGTCATTAAAAGGCTAAGCTAAGGACTCTGTATAGCGGGAGTTGTTTGTGTGTGTGCCAGCATCTGCTCAGCCTTAGCTCATAATTCACCAACAGTTAGTGCAGCCTGTAAACCATTAATCCATGGTGCAGGTGGATGGCTGAGGGTAAAAATCCCTCGGCCCAGTGGTGCGTGCATGCAGCTAGCCTCTACGCCCTCTCTCCTCAGCGCTCGGCCCCTCGCATCGCTCAGCCTCTGCCCTCTGAAATGCCCTCCTCCTCCTCCTCCTCTCTCCGTCCTACACTTCCTGCTTTAGCCTCTTTGGCACTCCTCTTTCTTTCTTTTCTCTTTTTTTAACATTCCAATATCTAATTGGTAATTATGTTGGCTGGAATGAATCCCTGAGCTCCCCACCTCCTCCTCCTGTCCTAACCCCCCCCCTTTCACTCAGTAATTGTGTAGCAACGCTTCCTCACAGCGAGCCCACCAGAAAAATAATAAATCAGACCCTCTCATTTCGCGCTTCGGAGGGCAGACTTCAAATAAAAAAAGGCACATCACACACACTCTCTCTCTCTCCCTCTCTGGTCGTATGCAGGCATCCTGACGTAGACACACACAAATGCGCACATGCACACACACACACACACACACACACACACACACACACCACAAAGACCCTCCTCCTCTTCGGTCATACCCAGACTTTATACCCCCTCCGCCCACCCTGCATCTCCCTCCTGGGCCCCCTGGTTCCCATGGCGATGTGTGGTCAGAGATGTCTGGGTGGGGGGTGTGGGCAGCAGGGCGGAACCCCCAGCCTGCTCCCTGTACCCCCTGGGCCCATGTGCACCCGTGCACACACACACACACACACACACACAACACAGTTCACCACCCTGGCAAGACTACTCATTGACTCAGCCTGTCTTCCTGTTAATCTACAAGCCTCCATCCCTGCCTCTCTTTCTCTTTATTCCTTCTCCTCTTGCCATCATCACCCTCCCTTCTCTTTCTTTCTACCTGTCTGACTAATTTGGCGCTATTTGCTTTTTATTTCTCACTTTCACTTTGAAATTGTAGGTAAAAAAACTGTGCCTTACCTGCTACCATGCCTGTGATGGCAGAGGAGGAGTAGCCTGACTGGGCAGGGGAGGGGATGTGAGGTGGGTAGCCAGGCAGGGTGGAGCTCACCATGTCGCGCCCTAAAAACACACACCAAAACACACACCTTTAACATCAAGATGGAAGTTTGAGTTACTATTTTACATTTGTTACAGCTACGAGGTGCTCTGGTTTAAGGTTTGTTTTTGCTGCAGAGAAAAAACACTGAATTAGGGCTGAAACAATTATTCAATAAATCAATTAGTTGATCGTCAGAATATTAACTGGCAAATTTAACTATTTTTTAAGGAAAATGCCAAAAATTCACTGGTTTCAGCTACTAGTATTTGCTGGTTTTATTTGTCTTTTATGACAGTAAATTGAGTGTTTAAGAGTTCTGGACTGTTGGTCGGACAAAACTATATTTGAAGAGGAGCTGTTCGTCATTTTTCACTATTTTCTGACAATTCATAGACCAAACTACTAATCGCAAAATATATCAAATTAACAGCAGATGAATCAATAATGAAAATAAACTTTAGTTGCCACCTGAGAGAAGCTGCACAGCACAAATGCAAATACATTTGTTGTGAGTGTGAACATGAATGAGATGGATGCCTGCATTACCTGAGATGATAGACTGACTGCTGAACTGCCCGTACACTGGTGCATGATGGGAGAATGAATTGAAGGCGTTGGGGAAATGGTTGGAGTTGCCGCAGCTGCTGCTGCTGACAGAAAGGGGCTTCTGCAGCGCCTGCAGCTCTACGAACGCCAGGTTGGACGCTGCCATGTTTGGGGAGGGGCTTGTGCTGGTCACTTCTGGGGACATTTCCTGTTTTAGACAGAGCGGCAGGGACTGTACGGGCTCTGAGGTGGTGACAGCCAGTGTGCAGTGAAGAGCGGGCGGGGTGCAGGTGGGTGAGAAAATGAAAACAAATGGTGAACATGAGTGGAACTACGAACTTAGAGCAAAAAAACAAAACAAACTGTGTGAGATGTCAAAAACAAACAAAGAGTGAGTGGCTTCAGGACACTGATGCACTGTTGTGTGTGGTAGGAGTCAGCACACGGGCCAAAGGGCATCATCTAATATTAAGAGTCTCACCAGTCACCATGGTGTAGCTCTGGTGGGCCGTCAGATTCCGTCCAATGGCGGAGCTGGATGTTGAGAGGCTGGTCTTGGCCTCGTCTAGGCTGCCATTGATGAGGGACAGCGGGTACAAAGTCTGGGGAAGAACAGGGATTAGCTATTGGTGTAAAGTGTGCCTATGTATGAGAAGGAGCAAATAAACACGTGTGCAAGTCAAAAAACAAAGGTATAATTTTATTTTTGTCAATTTATCGTTCCACACTATGGAGAAAGAAATCTGAAATGGAAAGGAAATAAGAAAACCATACCAAGAAAAGTAGATCTAACAATTACTGTGTTTACACTTTGGAGCTGTATTTAAGATTCTTATGAATACTTTCTGAGTAGTGTTTCAGTGCATATTGAACATAAGACTTGTTTCTACCTGCTCTGTCTTGCTGCTGGAGGCGGAGCCAAATGAGTCCGGGGGATAGTGGTGGCGATCAAACCCACAGTCCAGATGTTGCGTGGCTGCGGAGAAGTGATCCACCCTCATCTGTTTTCTCGGGATGCCTCCGCTGCCCTGCGAGTCCACGCTGTGCCGACAACTCTCCTGATCACCTGAGAGACGCCGAGGAGGACGGAGCAGGAAGAAAACGGTAGGGAAAAAGATCCATGTGATGTGTGTGGTGAAACTCAGGCAAAATATAAAAAATACAGAGGATTCTGTCCTCGACAACTGAACTATTTCATCACTTAAATGTTGCAATGACTCTC
This sequence comes from Maccullochella peelii, assembly GCA_002120245.1. Classification (NCBI taxonomy): domain Eukaryota; kingdom Metazoa; phylum Chordata; class Actinopteri; order Centrarchiformes; family Percichthyidae; genus Maccullochella; species Maccullochella peelii. The sequence continues at coordinate 101,244 of LKNJ01001057.1, read as the reverse complement.
AACCGTTTAAGGTTACACTCATACTAATATCTATCCAAACATATTGTGGCTTCATGCAAGGGTGCAATATAGAAGAAAGGCTGTCAGGATTTTGTAGATGAGGTTTATTTTCTAAGAGTGTGAATGAATCATTTATTGTGTTGTTTTTTACACTTGCAACACCAGCATGTTGCCCTTTAAGGGACCAATGAAGTATTTTGAATTCAACTCAACTAAATCTTTATGAAACACTTCATTGCTCTTTGTTTTATGCCTCTCGGCCTGTTCTCCCTTGTCCTTGTGACAGAAAAACAATGAATTTCAGGTAAACTAAAGGTCAAATAAGTTACTAAATAAAGGTGTTTTCCAGCCTTTCAAGACATGATTATTTAAGAGGGAATGACTTCGGGCAGGATGCTGATATACTGTCAGAAACTAAACATTAACCTGAAAAAAGTTGCTGAATGTAAGTGCTTGTATTTGGAAATTAGTTCAGTATGTCGCTCCAAAAACTAGCAGAAAAAAATTATGATACACATCTGACGGCTTTCCTCCCATTCCCCGCCACAATAAAACAAAATTACGCCAATGTGTGGTGTTTCGTTGATTTGATCTAGTTCTTACTGTCGTCGTGGCTCCTCTTGCCCTCTGTGCCGGGTTGGGGGATACCCAGTAAGCCACTGATGGAGTAGGTGGAGCCCAAAGAGTCCGACTGTGGAGACTCGGGAGGGGTGACAGCCGAACTGGGGACTGAAACAAAGACAGACAGATTTAAGACACAGATACTGTACATCTCACTTGTTACCACAAGGTCACAAATTTAATCCTACAGAACAATGTTCTTTAATCTTTAACCTTAATCCTTCACCATCACATGATCATGCTTGGTGATATGGATGGTGACGGGATGGCCTCCATTGTGGATGTGTGCAAGACTTACTTAAGGTTTGTCCTGGACTCAGCCCTTTTCCATCCAGAGGCAGATTGAACGGCTGCTGGACCTTCGTTCGAATTATTCTGAAACAAAAAGAACAAACAATCATTTTACATTCAGCACTCTCTTTAAATGTTGTTTGGTGGATGTAAGCATTGCCATGATGATAAAGACGCAGGTTCAAGTGTTGAAAAAAATGTGGGCTTCATTTCATGAAACATCTTTAGCAGATGTTGCTTTCATAACCCCGACAATGCAGTCAGTCTTACTCATCCATCTTTCTTCTAACACCCAAGAAGCCAGATATCTTTGTGCCGCTGAGCCACAGTGGCATATCTGTACCTCTAATGTGATTTCATTCATAATTCAGTTTGTCACCTGTTAATGGAGCTCACGCTGGGCACCGTGTCGCCGTCACACACTCCCTCTGCCAGCAGTCTGTCCCTGATTTCCCAGGCGAACATGGTGGGATTCTGCCTCTTGTACTCTGCGATTTTGTCCACAACCTTTGGGGTGGCCACCTTGGGCTTGGAGCCACCGATCACGCCAGGCTTGATGCTGCCTGTCTCGTAGTAACTGGAAGAAAGATGGAAGAGAAGGAGGGTGTTGAGGATGATTGTGTGTAAAGGACTTTGAAGCAAAGCAAGGTTAGGTTTTCCGTCATTACTTCAGACTTGGCTCAGTCAAACACATCACACCAAAGTGTCCCGGATAAGTGAACAGACTTTCAGAGGTCAAAGAACAAGAACAGGCTGATTAAAAGTAACAGGAAGTTGAGTAAGGTGCTTGTTGGTGTGCTTACCGTCCCAGGATCTTGCTGACGCAGCCGTGGCTAACTCGGAGCTGCCGGGAGATGTCACAGGGCCGAACCCCCTGGTGGGCCATGTCCACAATGCGTTGCCGGATCACCTCCGGAAGCGGGCGTCCATTAACAAACATTCCACCTAGTTGGTTAAGACCCCCATGACCTGGGGGAGGAGGGGGGATGAACACTCATAAATGTCATGGAACCTGAGACATGCAAACGTCAACCGCACTACAATTATAAATGTCATACACACCTGGACACACACACACACACACACACACACACACACACACACACACACACACTTTTGTGGACACTGCTTTGAAACTTAAGCATTATCCTAGATTAAGACACTCCTGCACCCTGCACCGCTCAGACAAACCTACTCTCCAACAGAGTTTCTGTCTGTATGAAATGCATTTTTAAGTTATCAACTAGTTTAATGTTGCAAGTGATGTTGAAAAAATAGCTATCAAAAAAAAGCAAAAAGTATAAAAGAGAAAAACGCTTAGGAAATGTTACAGCGTTACTTGTTGTAGCCCCAGGGATCAAAAACAGTAAAGTAACTAAAGTATCCAGATGAAAATTATTTAATTTTCCCAAACAACTGAACAAATTGAATCTTTGAAAATGACCTGCAACATTTATCATTCAGTCTCTAACAAGCTGAAGGTCGGATGTGTCTTGATAAACTGTAGCGGTTGTCGTAGAGTGGAACGAAGTTTTATATTAAAACAGTGGAGGACACAGGAGACGATGAAAGCAGCGAGAAGAAACAAACCTTCACTGCAGTGAGCAAACAAGAAGGCTGTGAGTAATGGAGACGATTGTGACGTTCATGTTTCAGAGTTTACAAATTTTGTTTTAAAAAGGAGGGGTTTCTGTTTTCCATATGTTGATGCTTTTTTATTTGGGTCTAAACTGTTCAATGGATTCCAATTCTCTGAAAAATAACAAATACTCATCAGATTGTTATATTATGCCCCTGTTTAACTTCACCCAACAGCAAAGCTCGTACTTTTTAATTGATGATTGTTTGATTACTTACAGGCTAATCACCTCCTGATGAATAATATCTGCAGGCTTATTCTCAAAATTCTCGTTTATATGCCACTAATTGTTTTGAGGGCTGTAACATGAGGCTCAGTGGTCGTCAGTGAAGGTGACTGTTGTTATTTCGTGCTTGGAAATTATAGGGAAACATGTCATTTAGTAAAGAAAACAGTCTGTATGGTGATTCATATAAATTTAAATGATTAAAAATGCACAAATATTTTGTATTATCTGTATTTTTATGTGTATTTTTTATCTTTTGCGAAGAACTTTATATTGCATCTTTTTATATTAAATTTTTTTATATTACATTAAACTTGATCTTTCCTCAGGAATATATAAGAAAATTATGGCACATTGCTTATTTTTGTTCATGTACACATGTACTAAATATGCTTTTTACAATATAAGAAGTTACTTTGGTACTGCTAATGTACTGCTAATACATTTTTATACATGAATATATTTTTTATTCAGTTTTAATGCATATGAAGCTGATGATTTAGACATTAGTGATAATGTCATGACGTTTTGATACTAGTGTATGCATTTGTACACACGCTGAAAATATTGTGAATATAATAAAAACCGACACTGCCTGTCAATATATTTGATTTTCATTATGATCTAAATTAAATCCACAGATCTGTCAAAGCTGCTCCTGCAAAATAAACTACAAACCATTAAAAAAAACACGGTTTTCCCGGTAAACAGCAGCAGACAAAGCGCTCGCTGCGTTTCACCAGCAGCCTCCACTCTCTCCTCCACAGACTGCACGGTGGTGACTCTGCAAGAACACCACTGCTTTTAATTTAACCCATTGAGACACTTCTTTTTCTCAGCCTTTTCCCAGCTTTCATTTCCACATCAAACAGCCGGACGAGGCCGGGGGGGGGGGGGGGG
>LKNJ01001057.1:0-97554 GCA_002120245.1 Maccullochella peelii | reverse complement strand
GCCTCTATTAACGCTGCCAGCGGAGTGTGGAAAAAAATCTCCCCGCCAAGCTTCATCAACCTGCAGGATATTAAAGGGGAGCAGACCCGGGGGGGCGGTGAGCACGCACGCGTGCACGCGCGGGGTGCACAGACACCGCGTGCACACCCAAAAAAACAAAGCGTGAATTCATTACGAAAACACTTAGAGATATATAGATATAGATAGATAGATACAAGCCGTTCGCTTCCTGCTGCTCCATGATTGACCCAGCTGAAGGGGCTCTGACCAGGGGAGGATTGTTCTAAATTTATTTTTGACAGCTTTAAGTGCCATCCAATTAACTTCCTTAATATCATGCACTGCAGCCAGAGGAAAATAACAATTCACTCCTTCAAGGATCACAGTGAGCAGAGGAGACACCTCTCTGCATCCCATCATAGGCCTTCACTCTCCAACAATGTTTCTGATGTTTCATTGCTAATGTTGGGCTGAATGGGGCTGCAGACCTGCCTTTAAAGTCTGCTTTATTTTAAATTCTAGTGGAGATCCCGAAGTTTCCAAGGATACTGGATATGTCAGGCCACATTTTGGATAAATGTGAATAAAATGATGCAGACTATGGTGCAGCCATGGGTTTAGATATTTAACCATAATATATATACAAACATAATATAGTTTAAATAAAGAGCTAGAACAAGCTGATATGGTAACACTTAACTTTAAGTTATTTAGCATTTATAAGCAGCATGCTAACATTTAATAAATGGTTTATAACACACTATAATGTAGTTGTAGGCAGATATAAGGACATTTTGTGTAAGTGTTTGTTAGTAATTTGTCAACAATTCCTTCTGAAGACATATTTTATATTATTATAACTCAGCATAACTTTTACTATGTGTTTATATAGCAGCCTCCACTTATTGGTGCCCACAGGAGGAGTTAAAGCTGTTGACAAATACATTCATAAACACTTACACCTGCTTACAACTACATTATGTGTGTGTTATAAACCTTATTATTAAATGTTTGTATACTGCTTGTGAATACTAAATATGGGATTTTTTTTTTTTACAAACTTCCAGCTACAAAAGGGGAAATAAAATGGGAAAAGTGGATTTTAAGTGATGCCAAATATGTTCGGCTAAACTGTTCAGTCAGCAGCAGCAGCAGAAGAAGCTTGTGTTGTGTATTTACCTCTTCCACTGTTGATGGACATGTCCCTGAGTATTTGGTCCTTGATCCACCGGTTGAACGTGACGCTCTCCTCCACGCTGTCCCAGTTAAAGTGTTTTTACTCCCCGTCCTGCCTCGTCTGGCATGAGTGTGCTCCTGAGCGTCACTGTCGACCACACGCTGCAGAAGAACAGTGGTTTGTGAAACTGGCTGTTTGTCATATGTGATGCCTCTCAGCTCGTACAGGACAGAATCTGATACTCAGCTGGTGTTGGCACTCTACAGCTAAGATACTGAATATTATCTTCAAATCACCTGTACGTGTCTGTCTTTCTTTCTGTTTATCAGTGAGACAGGCTGTGGCAGAGAGGTCGTTTAACTTTAAGACTATAGAGAACAGGCCTGTGTATCTGTATTTGTGTAAAAATACTATGATTTAATAATCAGTATTTGTTAAACATGAAAGATCTTCTTCCCCTTCGGCCAACCCAGATGGCTCCTCCTGTTATACATAAAATTTCCCTTCATTAACCGCTTGGTAATTAGGATTGACTGGTCTCATTAATCATCTTATAATTATTATAACCAGAAAGTGTATTTTATTTTGAGTATTGAACTGAAGAATTGAGGAGTAATATATATGTAGGCTATAATGGTGTAAAAGTAGATTTGGTGTAAGTGGAAAAAGTTTGAGGAGAGAGAATCACTCTTTAGGACTGTGTTTAAATGAATTATTTTACCTTCTGAACAAGAAATACTATAAAATGAAAACAAACTAAATTAACCAGAATAGAAATAGCATGAGAGCAATCACTACGACGTATGAAGTGAACATGAATTAAAGGACTTTTCTTAAAGATATGAAGCGGCTGCTTCATCTCTGAATTGTTGAACAGAAACTGAATTAAAAAGAAAAAAAGAGAAACAACTCAGATGGAGTTAAGAGATGAGACACATTATTATAATCTCAACTCTTAACTAAAAGATGCTAAATCTGTTGTAAATGTGGTCGCCGGCAGTTGTTATTGCCCTTATGTATATGCCTTGTTTACAGGCTCCATCTGCTCAGCTGCTGCAGGGTGAACTTCACAGTAATAAGATCAAAACATTGTGTCATATATTACGTAAAATAAGACAGAGGCAGCGCCTTCATTAACACACAGACTCAGATGTAGGACTGCTGTTAATTTACATCAGTGGAATAATATGATGTTTGGTTTTAAAAAGTGTTACAGGCCACAAGTGGAAAAGAATCACACTTGTGCAAAAATGATTCATGCCACAGTTAATTTTACAGTTTAATGCTAAAATGCTAAAACACTGTTTATAAGCTGTCAGGTGTTGTCATGTCCTGTTGGGTGGACACTTTAAAATTAACCAAAAAATTAGCAGACTGTCACAGACGGTTAGATATCTGTTATGTGATGACTGACAACATAAGTTATGGCGAAGTGTTTGGTTTTGTAGCTAATAACATTTGCACTGTTACTATTAGAAATAAAGCCTACTGTGCATTGTCAGGTTTAATTAGCTTTTGTCTTTTGATGTGCGTGTGTGTTTGTGTCTGTGTGTGTGTGAATTAACTTAATTGGCACTAATATACTTGTCTGAAAATGTAGTGTAAGTTAAAATTTCATTTAAACTTTTTGTTGAATATATGTGTGTAGTTGTTTATATATTTTATTTAGCATGACCGTTTGCAAGTTGTCTCCAAAAACCTGAACATTTTCATTTCAAACTTCATTGGTTTAATACAAAACTAAAGCTGGTTAGAATCATATTTAAAAATGACACATTTTAAAACCTGAGTAAAAATGATTTTACTGGCTGAAATAAAAAATGTAGCAAAATTATAGAATTATTATAATAACAACAGAATATAATTCTCAGTAATTAATAAATCACAAATCGATGGAGTCAGCTGATTTTGGGGGGGAAACAAGGCAGGATTGGAAACAAAGCAACTTTTTTTACATTTCCATGATTTTTAAATGTAACTTGGTGGCTCTTGATGAGTACAGTGTAACTCATGTAGCCTTTATAATGTTAATACTGGCATAATAACAACTGTTCAGTTCAGTTCAGTCATTTTATGATCCCAGGTGGGAAACTTGACTTGCAGTCAGAGGCACAAGATAAAAAACAAAAGTTCAAAAACAAAAAGTACAAAAATGTACTTGCCTGTACATACAATATACAAAACATAATAATACAACCAAACCATCTCTAAAATGCTAAATTACATGTGCAGATTAAGCAGGGTTGTTGCACAGGGAATAAAGGAGTTTTTCCTCCTATTGCACTTGAACCGGGCTGCTCTAAATCTACGACCTGAGTTTGAAACTTAAAGTGAATGGGGTGGTTCGTATCTGTTACTTACTGTTATTAATTATTCCTGTTAATAATGATAATTAATATTCTACTTGAACAATGACTTCCTGCAGGTTTTTTTTGCACTTAGCCTCGGTGTCTTCCATACATTTTTAGTTTATTTTCAACAGTTAACATCTCGTGTTCACCGTCTGTCATTTTTTATTTAGTGACTTTTTGCATTTTTAATATTATGTCTAGCTCGCCTTTTTTGCGTTTTCTATGTGACAGGTTCTAAAGGTGAATGATTTCAAATTAAGCTTCGCATTAATTGTGTTGACAACTGTCGACCCTCGCGCAGCTTCTGTTAAGGAAAGTGACGAATGGTTTGCGCGTGGTTACAACATTTTCTGAATTTCACATTAGAGGAAGATTTCTTTTGCTGCTTTTTGTCAGTTAAATTGGCCCTAAAACAGACGAGAGGAAATAAGAGTTGCAGTGCATCATAATTACAGCCTGTACAGCCTCTAATTCAGGCCCAAGCACACAGGTTTCATTTCTGTACTGGAAAACACAACCTGCGATTCACTCCTGAACATTCACCACAATCGTTGAGCTCTTTTTGTGCAATGACGACTGATTATTACTGTTCTTCAAAAAACTTTCCTTACTAACCTGGACTGGGTCACGTCATTACACCCTCATTATAATAAACTGCTCTTATTTTATACCTAATATTTCTATGTATCTCCAAAGCTGAGCGACATTAAGCCTACAGTAGTGTCTCGTGAGTGTTTTTTGGATAACTGAAGTCTCCTCTGTTACGTTTTCCAGCTCGCTGTGTTGTCAGGGCTGCGGATTACTCATTGCAGCCGATATTCAGACATCACATAGCACGACTAGATGGTGAGGGATTGAAACGAGAGCTTACCTTTCAACGACGCAGCTCAAAATAAAAAACACGTCCCCAAGAAGATATTCTGATATTATCCAAACGATTGGGGATCTGGAGGTGTAATACGGTGTGTGTCCGGGATGCGGTCGCGTTGTGTTGTGTGTGTGCTGCCAACACTCAGCCAGGTTTTATCCAACCGGGGCTGCGCAGAGGACGGAGCCCTGCAGCCATTGGAGGAGGAGGGGAGAGGAGGGAGGGAGGAGGTGTGGTTTTATGGAAAAGAGAGGAGCAACCCGCCCTCCTCTTACAAAAAAAAAAGACAGGATAACTGACCCTGTGTTTTGATGGCATTACACCCACTGAGTGACTGTACGGAAACACTTGTCAAGGAGACGGCTTGTTTCCACTCACCTCCAGCGACAGCCCCGCTTTAATTAGACTGTGTACAGGCACGTGAGTCCGATTCGGACGATCCGAGTGCCGCGTTCACACACAATATAGTGCCTGATTTGCAGCAATCCGTCACAGTTTCTCCCTGACAGGTAGACTGCACACCTAACTGAGAAAAACCCGGAAATGTACGGCACGAAAACTGAATCACTGACCCCAAAGTATGTTTAAAAACATTTTACTTTTTAACACTCGTTGGGAAATAAGAGAAAATAGAAGTAGCCTAGACCACTAAAGGTGTAAAAGCAGATTTTGGTCCAAACCATTGACCTCCAGTCCTGCACAGTTCTATAATTCTAGAGATGAATGTGATTCCTAATAATTGTTTCCAAGCTCAAACAGTGAAATAGGATTTTCATGAAAGGATGCATTTCCCCTATAAATCTCTATATATGTAATTTCTTATCCGTAAATGTATTTGTCCTGTAAGAAAACTGCAGGACATTATATTGTCTCCTCCTCTGTCTTTTGCTCAAATAAGTTAAAACATCTGGACATAACCTAGTAAAATAACAAGTCGGGTGCTGAGTGAGGCGTCTTTTTTGTAAAGTTTTGGCTAAATTATTTTCTAATTAGATTGATTTAGGGTCTAATGGCACTGTAATGGTGTAGCCTGAAACATAATAATATAAAATTCGATGGATTACATTAAATTGGGGCTTTTTCATATCTGAGATTAAAGATAAATGAGATGAAAGCACGACAGAGGGTGAGCCTTTCTGTCTTTATGGACAGATAAAAAAGTAATAAAATAAAATAAAAACAAACTCCTTTAGCACGCATATGCAACAATGGTGACGCTATCTTTGGATGCCGCGTAAAGAAACATTAGAGAAGAGATTTCTGCACAACATGCTTTGTTTCTTGCGCGCATGCAAACGACTCGAAGCTTGTGGGAAGAGTTGGTTTGACTTTCTGCACCCTGCGTGAAACAGGGCTTGTACACGCGCGATGTCACACCAGGGTGTCAGGATCCCCCTGGGTTAAAACGCTGTTAATGTTGTTCTGATATAAAAGGCAGGTTCATTCAGCCATATGGGGCATTTATCTCCTTCTCATTAGAGGAAATGAGACACATTTAAAGTAAACTAGTATTTAGTTTATCTGCGAGAATTAGGCCTAATTATTAGCTGTATAGCCACACATCAGCTTCACGACAGGTTTACAACAAGAAAAGGGGAACCCAAATGCTGGTAGAGGTGACTTCAGTCCTTATCTCGCCAGTTTGTGACTGAAGTCCTTCATTCCTCTGCCAATATATACATCAGTGCCGCTGTGGGACAATGGGGCGACTGTTTTAAATAAATAAAAAAGCCAAGAGACTAAAGGGAATCACAACATGAGCTGGAAACAGAGACAGTCCTCTGTAAAGTGACCAGAGCGCAGAGAAGATGACAAGTGCCTGGAGGGAGAAGAAGTGGCAGAAGAGGGAGAGAGGGAGAGGTTACCGAGAGTTTAACAAGGGATTAAAACTCACAGATTGGTATCTATCACGATGATACTGTGAATTAAAATAGCGCTTAATTATATGGGTCCACTTGCCGAGGGGCAGGAGTCACATACGCCCTAAACCCGGACTCTCATAACGCATAAAGCCCGAAAATATCCCACTGAAGCATCTTCGTCTTTTCCTCAAGCTTCATGTCAAGCCGTCTTCATACAGTATGGGCTAGGCCTACTGACAAGATGCTGTTAGATACCATTAGGGCTTATTTAGGCTACACAGCAATATAGTTGGTTAATTCTTGGTGTTCAATGCCACCAACACCTACAGATCATAATGTACACTCTCCCTTTGGACTGCAGAAACACACTCAGAGAAATCCAAGAAGACATACACAAAGATATACATATTCGTTAAAATTATTGGTATTTTTGGCTTTATAGTGATTAAAATCTTTCTTTTCAAACGAAACAAATGTGTAAAAGATATTATAGGCCTGGCAGCCAACCGTGTCCTCATTTAAAACTGATATAAAGACAATTGACAGTTTAATTAAAAAAACAACTGTATTATAGTAATCTACTGCAAATATTAACTTATCCATGAGGCTGTTAGTCTCAATAAACAGGTGAATTTTCAGTGTTTAAAAAAAAAAAAATGTATGTAGCCTACATGTTTTTTTATAGGCCTACTGCTGAGTGGTACAACTGCTCAATAAAATGCTTTGTTGATGCTGACCAGGTGCAAAAATAATTTTAAAAAAGCACAAAAAATAAAAATGCTTTGCTAAAACATCTTTTGCATGTATACAGGTATGGCTCATTATATTTAATATGTTTGACTTTTCATGCAAAATGAGGGTTAAAATTCCAAAACTATCCAAACTTAAACCTCATCAGAACACGAGATGCAGTTTTCTGGATTTTTTTTTTTCTGCTTCGCCCCTCGTGTCACTCAAAATTAACAATATCCCACTGCAGCTAAATGATGTCTCGTAAGATTCATAAAAGACACTTTGCCAGACTTCATAAAGCTTTCAACACGCTCATAGACTTCTTGGCCCTCTTTCAATTTTTCTGTGTATCCTCCTCAAATCTGCAGTCCCATCATTTTTCCTCTTGCTGCTCTTCCTCTTGATTTTGTATTAAACTGTTTATTTACTCACATGGATAAAAATGGTGAAAACTGCCGAGTTTTCTTTCTCATTCGGCTGCAGCTCTTGGATGTTACAGTAATAGGAGCCTTATAGGTGAACTCACGCTAAAGGTCACGTGTATACTCAGAATTAAATATATGTTTAATGTTTATTTCTTTCCTTGTCTCCGGGTGTGTCTTGTTGATGGGTGTATCTCCGGATTTACTTCCCCGAGCAAAGTTTGTGTCTCTCGCAAAAAAAAAAGAGAAAAAAAGAAGCAGAGTAACCTGCGGCGACAGGTGGCAACAAGAGTTGAGGGTAAAAGGTCAGAGCAAACACTTCCGACTGCAGCGATAAGGAAACATGCACAACTATTTTAATGTTTATAGTTTTTGTGGGATATTTTCAACTCGGCTCTAAACGGAGGCGTCTGGCAGTTATGCAATAGGCCTACAGCAAAAAATAAATAGGAAACGACTCGATTTTCCAGATGTACAATCCAGTGGTTTCATGTGTCATGAAACGGGTATCTTGAATTTAATCTGTATTTTGATTTCTGCAAAAGACGGATTAAAAGCTATTAGTAATTCTGCACGTCTGATATCTTTTATCAGGGATATTATGGCTAACAACTTTACTAAACTTTATAGGTCAAAATAAAATACCACAAACAGCCAACGTAGGATAATAAGTACATAAAGAATATGGTCTAAATAAAGTCATTATAAACAACTATACCACAGATACACTGTGCACCTGCAGCATATTGAAGTGAGACCTGTTGATGATAAATTATGAGGCACCATACAGTGAGAGGCCCGCACATGCAAACTCTTCAGGTATTATAAAAGTCAGGCTTTTCCTCTCTCATCTTTCATCCCTCACTCAAACTAAGCAGAGGTGTGACTGCCGCAGCGCGCGCTCCCGCAGACAGTGATGCATCGCCCCTCCATGCCTCCCTCTGCGCGCGCCCGCACAAGATGAATGCTTCCGCGCCGAAAAAAAAAGCACCCACTTAATGACAACTTTTATAAATCTAGCCGAGCGAGCGCATGTCTCTCTGTGGTCAGCGAGTCGAGATGAGCCAGATAATTAGGTCATAATAGCTGGAGAAACACCTCACTATTGATGATCCCATTAGGGAGATGATTTCCCCACCTCACAAGTGCTGAAACGGTCTCGGCTAAGAGTGGTTTTCTACACTGACACTCACATGGAGAATAATTACACTTTTTTGCAATATATAACAAGACTTATATATTGCCAGTCATAATTTATGTTCATTCACTCAAATGTCACTTTTCTGTCTTTAGACTTTATTTGTGGGTTAAAAACAATATTCTGCATTCTATTAAGGGCTTTCTGATGGTCCTCAAGTGTTCCAGTATGTCACCATGAGAACTGGGACACAACATACCACCCTTAAGAGAGAGTGAAGTCCATACTAGTACAGATTTAGCTGATATGGGGAGTTTTGTTTGGCTGCAAACACCAACAGTGCTCTCTTTTTATTTTCTTCCTGGTATTCAGTGTTTCGGTGTTGAGCCTCTCTTTCTCGCTGTTACTGTCATGATGCATGTGTTGCCAATAGCTTTTCAGCCCCCCCCCCTCATCCTTTCAGTGCCGCCCCTTTCTCTCCAACCAGCCTTTACCATCTGTTTTGGCTCCCCTCCATTCTGTCCCCTCATCTTTTTCTCCTCATCTTCCTGTGTTTTGTGCACTGTCCACCCTCCCTCCAGCTTTGTCTGTCTTAGTCCAGCCCCATCCATTGTTCCCCCCTGCGCCTCCCATTTCCGCTTTGGTGTTGCCCTCTGACCCCACACCCTGTCCTCCCCCCGTCCCTCCTGCTGACGTCCCCCCCACCCCACCCACTGCCCGGGACCCCAAATCTTCTTGTTCTTCTGTTAACTGCTCCCCCTTTAAGTTTTTTTGGGGGGGCTAATAACTGTTGCCAGCAAGCTCCACACAAAATCCCAGCGTGATTGCTATTGTGGGGCCTACAATGGCATACAGGCAGTAATGGCCATTAGCAACAGAGGGGCTTGGCCTGTGAGCAGTGTTTAGTTGTGTTTAGCCCACATGCGATTTGGACTGGTGGTCAGATGATCTTCAATTGGTCAGCCACAAGACTTTAATCTGCTCAGCCTCTGTTCCTGTTGGTCTGTTACTGACCCTCTTCCTCACTTCATTTTGGATTTAACTTCCCCTAAAATAGTGTAAAAGCGTAAGAATTGACCAAAATGTGCAGTCATTACCTTAATGATTTATATGAACGAATTCAGTGTGTGTGATACAGGCCATAAACACACACACACACACACACACATACACCCCCATTGACACACACTAGTAATTGCAGAAGACTTTGAAGATTAGAGCGGTCCATCGGAGTGGACCTTGTCTTCATGCCTGTCAGTCAGAGTTGGTCTCCACGGAGACGGGCATCACAAAGTTGGCAACTGGCTGTAATGTGGTGTGGATGTCCTCATGGGAACTCAGGTGCTCCTCTTACAAGTGCAGACATATAGGCCACAGAGTTAATCAGATGGAAGAGCCTCATTATCCACAGAGCAGTATGTGGCTGTAATGCAGACAATATCAAAGCACAACTCTGTTAGCAGGCTGAGTGAATGTCAGCGAGAAAAACCAAAACACTTTGTGTCATCCTCTGGATTAGTGTCTTGTTACTCTCAACTTCCAATTAACTTGCTAAAGAGACTCAGAAGAAGACAAGTCAGGGCCACTTTTCACGAGAGCAAGATTTTTTTCTGCATCCGTGTCTTTGAGGAAAGCTTTAGATTTATAATTGACTGAAGGTAAAGGATCAACCAAATTACGAAACCAAACCCCAAACAAACATATTATATCATATACTTACCCCAAGTGACCTTGCCATTAACAGTTTTCAGAGGGACTATTTCTTCAGTAGAAAGTAGTTCCAGTCGGCCTAGCAGTTGGTTGGCACCATTTCTGACTAGACTGAAATATCTCAACAACTACTGGATAAACTGTGGAGTTTTGTACAGACATTCATGGTACCCAGATGATGAACCCCAATTACTTTGTTGATCCCCTGACTTTTCCACTATATCTACTAAACATCAGCATGTTAGCATTGTCACTGTGAGCATGCTAGTATGCAAATGTTAGCAATTAGCGCAAAGCCCCGCTGTGCCTCAATACAGCCTCGCATTTAGCTGCTACAGTGGCTCTTAGTCTTGTTGTAACTTGGGTGAATTGGTCCTTTAACATACACACAAAACAGTTTGAGTTTCCAGTTTACTTTTCGTTTGTGACTGAAGCTGGAATCTCTTCACTGGGACAACTTAAAGACCACGTTTACATTTGTAACACAGTGATTGTGATTGTGTATTTTACCCCAGATAGAGCCAGCTACAGGGTTATTTAATATATCCATACCTGGAATTTCACATTTCACAAGCCATACAACCCAAAATAAGAGGTTTAGCAGCGTAGTAACAGCATAGTTGTATTCTCTATCTTGTTTTGATGGACACTTTTTACTGTCAAGCTACACATAGGGAGGTGGGTAAGAATAAAAGAGGGTAGTTAGGTATGCAGCTTCCCGTGCAACCCATATATTTTCATACAGTCAATTTTATATTTATTAGACTGATATAATGTAAGTGTGACTGACTTCAGTATATTTGGCTGTCTCTGCTGTCAACAGACGATAAAGTGGAAGGAAATCTTAACACTGTAATGGTAACAGGCATTAAGAGAGACAGAGAGAGTGCCTGCAGATTTACTGCTGTGATGTCCCACTGATGCGTCGTGTTTGACGATTATGGACAGCCCAGGGTAATAGCAATGTAATTAGGCCTTTACTGTCGTGTAATTCTCCGTCAAGCACATTGTCAATAGCTTGGCTGATGAGGTTGAAAGTGAGATTGGGATCCAGTGACCCGGGCCAGCCGCTGTAATAACGGCACACACACACACACACAGGCTGAGTGCTTGTAATGCAGTGTTGATGCTGTGATATTTGCTTTTGTCCCGGTGTTGATCTAAGCTGACATTATGCTGTATGGCCCTGATCACTGTTTGTCTGAGTGTTACATTTGTCATCTGTGGGAGGGCAAACGAGGGATCAGGAGGACTGGAGAGCAAAGTGAGAGAGGCAGGGAGGACCTGGCAGGTGAAGGAGGGAGGAATAGAGAGAGTGAATGGGGGGGGGTATGTGCTCATCTCTTGTGTGTCAGTTGCAGATCTGCTGGTGCGGAAGCAGATCTTTTCCCTCAGTGACTCTATTAATTTACCTCATTTATCTTAACCACCTCCCCCTCCCCCCAATAAATACTGGAGACCTCAATCCATGTGTGTGTGTTAGTGTGTGCATGTACGTGTACAACCATATATCTGTATGTGTGTGTGAGTGTGTGTGTGTGTGATGGAATAAAAACACAGCAGCTCCCCTTTCTATTCCCAGAGGACAAATCCGTGGCGGAAAAACTCATTTTCCTGCAAATAGTTTGTCAGCCAAGCTAGGAGGAGTGATAAATTATCACAGACGTTAGGTGAAGGAGGGTGACTGGAGGAAGAGGGAAGCCCTCTCTCTCTCTCTCTCTCTCTCTCTCTCTCTCTCTCTTACACACACACACACACACACACTCCTTTCTTTCTTCCTCACTCACTTTCCGAAACTACTCCTCCCTCTACTTCCTCCTATCATTTCTATTTACCTCTGATATCTCTCATCCTGCATCTCACATTTACAGGAAGCTCTGATCAAAACAGCATACATGCATTTCACGTGCACAGATAAACACTCGCACATACAGTTTGTACACAAACGCAGGCACATACACACACACACACACACACACACACACAGTATACAGTTGGAATTGGGAAAATGTGGTTGCCCCTACAACTCAAGTGTGACTCCCCGTTCCAAATGATAAATTGATGGCCAGAGAAATGGATTTGTTTTCAGCTAGTAACACATCAAAGAAATAATAATTCTGTGTAGGGGAGAGGAGAGTGGCGGGATGATGAATGGGGTGGACAGCTGGATCACAACGGAGCAATGGAGTGAGTGAGTGAGTGAGTGAGAGAGAGAGAGAGAGAGAGAGAGAGAGAGAGAGAGAGATGAAGGAGTATGGATGTGAGAGAGAAACTGTAAAATCAACACGCAAACAAAACACTGTCAGACAGCTGAGATGGTTTTGTATGTTTTGTAACAGGGTAACTCTGGGTGGACAGGGTCTGATCCCTGTCTCAATTGGCCAAGTCAACATTTGGACACCTGAATGTTACACCCATATGTGATTGTTAAACGTTTCATTCCAAAACCATGGGCATTAATATGCTGCTATGACAGCCTTTTTTCTACTGGGAAGATTTTCCCATTGAGCCACAAGAGCATGAGTGCACTCAAATTCATCACAGAGGTGTTGGATCAGGTTGAGGTCAGGGCTCTGTGCAGGACAGTCGAGTTCTTCCACACCAAACTGGAAAAAACATTATTGTGGACCTTGCTTGTGCACGGCGGCATTTTCATGCTGAAGCAGAAATAGGAAAGTTGGAAGCATACCACTATCACTGCATGATGTAGCATTAGGATCCCATAATTGGAAGTAACCCAGACCATGAAAATCATGAAGATCAAAAGTACATAAAAGTATCCGGATAGGGGTGTCCAGTGTATATTCATTAAACAAAACCTTTTTAAATGTATTATACATAGTAAATGCACACATATACAGCAAATGCATATTACAATGTGTCTTTCACTTTATTTCTTTGTTTGATTTTATTTTATTTAGGCATTTTAAATCCTCCACAGTTAGTTAGCCATACTTATTAAAGATATATAGAAAATGATTGAAGCAATTCTTTGACGGTCAAGTGAAGGAAAAGTTTAGGTCCATCAGGAATATTTTTTTAAAACTTGAAGAGAATTCTACTGTATATATTTTTTACTTTTACCTGAAATGACCAAATAGTGCTTCTCCACAAGTATCTCACATTTATGTGTGAAAATGATCCAGTTAAACTTAATGCAACATCATTATAGCATGCATTGCAAATTTGATCTCAATATAATTTAGTACTTCTTATACTGAAGATGCTCTCTATATTACTAAGCATGTAGTTTACAGAAGGTTTGTAAAATGAGTGTGCTTGTCCATTGAGAAGTTCAGGGCACGTCACTTCGGTTTTTCTGTCCTCCCTGTCCACCTAAACTACTACCTAAACTTAGGCAACTAAAGGTCCAAATTTTAAAACACATTGGCAAAATGTGCAACTAAAATAACCTCAAAACACAACCAATTATATAAATGCTGACAGGTGAACTGTAAATAAAAACATTGTCCTTTCAAATATGAAATCAAAGTCCATGTATTCGTCTTGTCTGTTGGCTAAATTTACACCATGTGAAAATCATCATGAGACTACTCAGTGCTTCACTTTCTATGTTAGAGGTGACCTACTGACCCTGTTTTCTAAATATCTATATTTGGACTGCAGAGCGTTTGATCAACCAAAAAGGAAAACATGATTCATTAAAACAGAACAAAAATACTCCCAGTCACAGATGTCCAATATACAACTCTGCAGGATCTTCATAACAGGCTGTTTGGTTTTTAATGCTTGTTAAACAGAAAAGTGAAATCAGAATCAACCAAAGCTATTTCCGAGAAGCACATCAGTAATTCGTAGAACAAAAACAACAGGTGTATTTGAATTACATCACTAAGGCATATACTTCCCTAGTAAGCTAAAAATCACATTTAGTTCTTTCTCTTGCCACTCATCCATCCACAGCTACAATCCTCCCACTCAGCTCTCATCCCACTCAGGTAGTCATCTCGCTCAGGTGATAACTGTTAGGATAAGCACTAAAATCACATTATCATAATCATCATCATTATCATCATCGTCCCTGGTCCCAACACAATTGCATCCATATATTCACACAGTATTCAGGGAATTATTTGGACTGCCATTGTGCACAGCGGATCATTAAATGTAAGAGGTGTTCTTCCCTCCAGGTTTCTAAAACCGACCCTGTACGATGTCTATACCCAATGTGTGTTTTCATCCCGCTCATTTTTACCCAACCATATCTTATTTCTATTCTTTTTTTATCGCCGCCTCCCCCTCCACACTCTTTCCCTTCGTAGTGATTGATGGAGTTAGGCAACAGAGCACAGAGCAACGTGTGGCCAACAGTCCAAGACAGCCTGCATCTGAGAGAGAAAGAGAGAGGTTGGTGTGGTGGTGGTGAGGAGGAGGAGGAGGAGGAGGAGGGTGGGGATTAAACGAAGAGAGAGGTAAAAGGGAGGGAAGGAAAGAGGAAGGGAATGGGGAGTGTGAGTGAGTGTGTGTGAAAGAAGAGAAGGGGAGGGAGGAAGAGGGAGAGGAGAGTATGGGAGAGAGAGAGAGAGAGAGAGAGGGGAGCTCAGCTGAAAGCCACAGACTTAATTCTATGCATCATTAAGCAGTCTCACTCAATGCAACATCCCCTATACATCATCCACGCTCAGTAAACACAACGGTGACATTACATTAGCAACTGCAAATGAATTTTCTTTTTAGAAGGAAATTGAGAATACTCTCTTTCTCTCCCTCTCTTTTACCCTCTCTGGCACTGGCAAAGCTTGAGCGCAGGCCATAAAAAGGCAGGGAGATATAAACAAAATAAAACACAAACAATATTTCCCTTTGCCTCTCTGGAACACACTCGCTCAGTTTGTCACACAGAACAGTGCAGAGATTTGTGCACAAATACACACTACTGTTGTGCATTAAACTGTAATTTATTTATAATGTGAAAGCAACATCATAAACATGAGCATTTTATTCATACTGCTACAGGAAATATAGATTATTTTTATTTAAAGATAAGGTACCTTTGGTGCTTGGAAACAATAAAGCTGTTTGTGTTGTGTACTGTGATATATCTCAATTTGTTTTTGTTTGTTAAACTTCATAGTTTCTGGAGACGATTGCACCAGCTGTTAGCGTAGTTATAATGTTAGTGTTTACTGAGCAGATATTTACACATCACTAAATTAAAATAAGGGTTTTACCACACAAACTAGTTCTCAAGATTAGTTATATTTACACCAACTCACTGCCAGGTGTAATTGTTGCCTAGCTAACTGAACCAACTGACAAAACTAACATTAGCTTGCTAATATATCACACGCTTAGGCTGACGGGTAAAAGAAGTTATAAGGCCGACATATCTGATCTGACACGTAATCAAAATGCTGTTTAGTAATGATGTAAACTTACAAATACATCAAAGCAGAAAACGTTAGCTTAAATGATGTTAACCTAAATGACCAAATACTGTCGGTTAGGTCAACGTTAGCTTTAATGGATAGTCCCCTCTCACTCTAAACTAACTACATGCTACTAAGACATTAGGCTACAAAAACAAGATAAAAGACGATTGTTTAAAGTTACTACTCATATCATAACAAATATAAAGGAGAACAACTAACATTAGCTTATATATCAGGGATGCCAACTTTGGGTACCTGGCTGGAGTGAGATTTTGATGCCATGGCCCATGGGCTTAATCCCTGCACACTTTATCACATGCACATATTTGGACTTGGTTTTAAAAAGTATGCACCATACACATGTGGCGGGAGCGGGACCTTATGTTCTAAGATTTAAGGATATAGCCTGACTACGCCACCCCGGGACTTCTACCCTGGGAAATACTCACAATTTTACAGTATTAGACATACACTAACCCAATAAAGGACACTCTCATTCACCAATGACAGTCAGAGATGTGTTGTTTCCAATATCAAAACTACACTGTTTTATTGAATGTCCAAGGGTAACAAGACCCAGAAATAAACAAAAAGAACCTATGCTACTCCAGACACATAGCCAATACATGAACACACACACAGACAAATCTACACATGACCACACATACTCACTTAGCCAAATATACATGAACACATACTCTTTCACTCACTCAGCCAAATATGAACACTCACTCACTGGCTTGCTTGAACGCCTTCTGGGCTCTGGTGCAGGGTTTTCTGCCAGAACAGCTGTCCAATCAACACGGCGATAAGCATCGCGCACATATCGCGGACCAAACAGAGAGTAATTTTAGAGCCCATATTCATAGAATGGGGATTACAGTACGTAACCAAGGGTACGTACGTTCGCCCATAGGTCGCCTGTTCATCTCTGTTTCTGTCGCAGTGTTTTGGCTTGAGAACTGTTTGAGCAGCGTGAGAGCGTGAGACTGAACGTGAAAGCGTGTGTCTCACTGATATATGACCTGTTTAGACTGCACAGTAAAAGAAGTAATATGGTAACATCTGACACTTGATCAAAATGCTGTTTGATAATGATATAAATTTACAAATTAGAAAATGTTTTGCCAGTGTTAGCCTAAATGTCGGTTAGGTTAATGTTAGGTTAATTTCCTTATCACTCATACTACATGCATCTGTCATACTAGCCTACTAACTCACACACATACTTCTACATATGCAAATATAAACAAAACAGATTCATACCTACATTTACAAAGGATTATCTGGTAAACTTCAAACATATCCTTTGCCCCCCTAAAACTGTTATTTTTGGCAGTAGTCCTATTTACATAGATTGCTTTATATTGGATGCAGACAGATGTTTCTTAGCAACTGATTTACACATTACTTAAGTCTTTACTAGCTAAGACAAGTTAAGTTTAAGTTTTAATGGTGCAAATCAATTTAGTAATCACTAGTTTGAAACTAGCAGTTAAGAACTTGGGAACGCACAAACTTAGTAATGGATTCATGAAAAGATGGTGCAACCAAATCCTGAGGTTTAATAAAACACCCACACAGATACCAGAACAGACACACACAAAATTCACAAATTTGAGCTGTAATGCCTAAGAACACATTATGAATTATTATGAATAATTATGCTTTTATTACACAGATTATGCCCTTTCCCCTAAACTAGCCAGGCTCTGAGGCCTGGGAAATCTATTAAGGCTGTGCTATAGATCATCCCATCCACTGTGGCGTGTATATAGATCGGTCGGCTCATTTGAGGAATATTGAATCGGTTACAGTAAAGTAAGCCCCTGGATTGAGTCAAATGTAAAAATCCATGCATGTGTGAGGAGCTGTCAGCGTGTGCTGTAATGACGGATGGCGCTGGGTCTCTGTTTCAGTGAGAGGTGATAAAAAGTCAAATTATGAGTGCCGGGGAGGGACAAGAGAGAGTGGGGGAGCACAGACGGAGAAAAGAGAATTGGACCAGATCCGTCAAATGATAAGGGCAATCAGTCAATCTGGGAACATTTCAGACGATGGAAAGTGTTATTTCCTCCCAGTGCAGTTTGGAGTGAAGGGTCGGCGAGGGGTCAAGAGTATGACCCCTGACCTCGTGCTAGTGAA
Source organism: Maccullochella peelii (assembly GCA_002120245.1). Taxonomy (NCBI): domain Eukaryota; kingdom Metazoa; phylum Chordata; class Actinopteri; order Centrarchiformes; family Percichthyidae; genus Maccullochella; species Maccullochella peelii. Next base: position 79,756 of record LKNJ01001057.1, on the reverse strand, counting down.
GAGTTATTGATTTATGATCTCCACAGTTTACCCATGTTATTATCTATTGGACATGATTGGTTTCCAATTGCAGTGATTTGAAGTGAAAGTACTTTAACATAAAGGAGTGACAAGGACTTGATTAGCAATCAGGATCCATTTTTCTATAAACAATATACTCTTAAATTTGAAATCTTCATCCACTGTACAGACATGCATGTAATTTTTGTTTCTTTTGAGGAAATGGTCCTGGCATACTGTTTTGTTTTCACAAAAGGAGCAAGAAGGAGAAAGAAAACTCTTATTCTTTCTTTAAACAGTGGGAAACAAGGGGAATAAACAAACATTCAAACACCTCTCACCACACAGACTCATACACTTAAAAGCACTGTCAAAATATTCAGTTAATTTGTTATGTTATTTATTGTGATTGTAGTGCTGATAAGACACCAAAATCTTGACTTTTTGGTTAAATTCTTTACATAAGGCTCAGTTGTTTTTCATGAGACAATATGTTCTGAATTTAGGTTTGTACCAAACATCAGACCACACTGTAACCTGCTTTGATAAATTAAAAAAATAGATGAATCTTACAAAATGAAGATTTCACTTTCCTAATGCAGACGTGTGCATACCACATGTCCCAGTTAAAGATTTATCTAGTGAGCAGCTGTCACAAGTTAGTTCCAAAGTCGAAACGTTTGGAGGTTCCCACCATTTAATACCACGATGGCCAAAACTGGTGTAAAATTATGAACTCCCAGAATTGAAGTAATAAACTGTATTACAATTTACCTGTTTGCAAACCCCCCAAAGGCCCGTAGCATAATCTGAAACAGGACAAACAAAGGACTGATCCCAGATCCTTACATAGTTTGACTTTGCTCAGATCCCTGTGCTCTACCTGCTGAATTAGCTAAATCACTAATACCCTCCTGAGAAGTCAGTCAAAGTTTCTGGTAGCATCCCACTGTATTACTACACAACCTCTTGGTTCATCTTGACACCATCTCTCCCTTTCTGCTTTCTGTCTCAGGAGCATCAAACGGAGCCACGGACCCCCTACCAGGCCGACCCCCATGCCGACCCCCCCCCTTCCCCTCCCCTCCATGCTCTGAGACTGACCCACTCCGAGGTGTGAACTTCTGTCCCCCAGCTGATAGAGCCTCCCGATCATTTTTATAGTCCCCATCCCTCGCTGTTTATGACTCTGCAGTTTGATTATAGCAAAGAGGGCTTGGAGCGGTGAGATCCCTGGAGAGGCACACACACACACACACATCAAAGGAGCTATGAGAGGAATGTGGACATTTGTTGTTTGTTTTATCATCCAGTACCAGCACTTATCTGCTTAATCATAAAGGATTGGCCCGGGAATGAGGCAGGAGGGACGCTGTGCTGGCCAAACAAACTATCCCCAACACTGTAATTGTTGCAGGTTTGCTTTGGTTATAGAAGCTTACAAGGTACATGGGAATTGTATTTTAAGAGAGAGCAAAAGAACAGTTTACTTTAACATTACAACTGTTGCTGTTACAGTAAAGATGCATCTGAGTGATTCAGCTGCTGCCAGTCCACTATTTATGCTCCTTAACATTACAGTTTAGACAATACTTTCCCTTTTGTATTGGGTTGAATAGAGGTTGAACAAATAATCAGTTCTCTTATAAGACATTACTCTGTTAACAATATTATGATACGTCAACAACTACAGATTCTTTTCATTATTGATTAATCTGCCAATTATTTTCTTGACTAATCGATTAATCGTGTGGTCTATGAAATGTCAAAAAATAGTGGGAAAATGCCCCTCACAATTTCTCAGAGCCTCAGGTGATGTCTTCACGTCCAAAACCCAAAGATATTCAATTTACAATGAAATAAAAGAGAAAAAAGGCAGCAACTCGTCATATTTGAGAGGCTGGAACCAGACATTTGTTCCCTTTATTACAGACACATGACAAAAGTGCTTGACCCGATGCACTGTAAAAAATTATTTCTCATCTGTGTCAATGCAGTATTGATTCCTGTTTTGAACCAAGTTTATGGTATTTTTCCTCCTCAGTTACACAGATGTATTAGTGTATTGTAGATGTCTGCCTTGCAATATATCATATCAGCAAAAAATAGCAGCGAAACTATCTCCCCATACATATTGCTAAAATACCACAGGAGTCAGGTAATGCAGATAATCACTATAAATGGGTGCTCCAGTGATTTAATATTGCACTTAATCACTTAGAAGTTGGGGGACTCACAAGAGACAGATTAAAAAAGAAGGGTCAAAATTGATCCAGCAGAAGTCAATATATCCTGAATTTCATTCCCTTGTATGGGTCAAACTCCAAAAAGGCTAGACCCCTCAGTTCCCATGATCCAGCATCTTTTCATTAGAACTTCAGAGAACCAGGGTTACATATGAGACCTTCTATCTGATGGGACTTTATAAATAGGGGTTGAGTGTGTATTGTACCAGTTTGGTTTATCACTATTAGAGAGTTAGACCTGGCCTTTACATATGTGTTTTTTCCTCATTAGATAATTAGAACATAAAAATTGTCTGTTTCTACTGGCATATTTTGCCAGTCACCATCTGAGTCTCAACACTGATGCACCCGACACCACTGCTGTATCACCAAAGTGACTGAGCTGTAGTTACAGTGTGTGAGATACACAACACTTTAATTAAGTCACAGGATCTCACCCCCCTTTTTTCTCTCTCTGGCCCTGTGAGTCAATCAGACTCTCTGCCCTTCGTTTCCCCTGTGTGGGAGGCCGGTGTGCTGGCCTGAGTAGCTGGGAAAGTCCCATGATTTATGGCCCTTTGCAGGCCTGACTGCCTCTCACCTCACTGATGATAGAGCCAGGGGTAACGAGTACTGGTTGCTCCAATCCACTCTTCTATTTGGTAAATCCAATTTTATTCAGTTGGGATTTAAAGGCACTTCACAGCCTTGCCAACTGATGATATTGGTAGATACAATAGGAAAGATTTATCAGAGTACTTCTATGTGTAATTGGGTATATTTTTACAGGTTAGGTGATAGTCACATGGATTAGATGTTAATGATTAAGCACTCCAAAGGGTGAGAGGGGGCATTTTATTCTCAGTCTCACATGGTAGACTTTCATTTCCTTATTCATTACTTTCTTTCTCTTTTGATGTATGCTCCATAGAGCCTTGTAAAAGTGTTGGATGCGTTTGTATGAGCAACTTAAAAGCAGCTTTAACTGAATAACGGTAGATTTCCTTTTTCAGTTTGTCCCCAAAAATCTGTTGTGACTTAATATTTACCTTGTGACTCTTTGCCCCGGTCACTGTTGTATCAACAATATTCAGATGTACTGTATAGCAGAGAACGCACTACCACATGAGACCAACGCCCGTACTGAGGGCTGAATCATTATGAGGTCCATTTTGAGGCTTTCTGCACTTGTTTGAGTCTCCATCGGAGGATCAAGCAGCTCTGACATATTAAAATCAACCAACCTTACATACGTGGAGGGACACACACGAGCACACACACCAGCAGCAGCAGGGGAAGGGCAGTAACTCAAGGCCAAAGGAGGAGGTTTATTTTTTATCATGGGCAAAGACGCCAAATCATGTTGGTATGAAGGGGGCTATATAAATGCAAATTGTATTGGAGAGCTATTAGTCCTGGAAAAGGTTTGTATGTAAATGCCCTATAGGACCACAGCGGAGCACTCGGCCAGTTCAGATTAGTGGGGTTTGTGGCAAATGTGCTGCAAAAGACAAAATAGAAAAATAGACAGAAAATGCAATTGCCTCGTGCTAAATCATGGTGAACAAGGTGAGTAGTTGAGTAATTGAATGGCCAAGGTGTTTCTGTATGGTTTATTGTGTATGCAAGAGAGATGTATTGAGGTAGGTACCTGAGTGTTGATGTTTTATGGTCATTTTGCCCATGACACAGATTTTTTCTGTTCCTGAGAGGAACACGGTGTGGCCATAAGCCGCTCTGCGAAAGTGTGAATGAGCAAAATGCTGAAGCATCACTAAATGAATTACTGCTGCCTTGTTTATGGCCTTGAATCTGCTTGACAATACGTCAAAAATAGACTTTGTGGTTGGCAATAGAGCATGCTATATCGACTGAAGAAAAAATTGGTGATTATGATATGAACAAATCTAATATGGCACAGGGTGCCACATCATTCATGGAAAGTAGAGGATTTAATAATTGGGCATTAGGCTGTGAGAGACAACACTAGCGCAAGGTCGCCCTCTAGCTTTAACTAGAGAGACTCACAGGCATACGACACATAGCAGTCATGAATCCACTACACAATATACAGATTCTTTATTCAGACAGTCAGTGCCTACATACCCTTGCATTAAAAGTACCACATTACAAAAAAATGTGTGCAGAACCAGCAGTTTGGATAAAACAGGCCAATATATACAGAATATACATTTCAAGATATGCATTGACAGGCTAACATGTGTAGACTTCACTGTACTAACAACTCCTACTTATAAAATGTTTTTATACTGCCAAGTGAAGACAGAATGAATAAAGTGGTAGTTTCATAAAAAAAAAAAAAAAATAATAATAACACATTCTGTCACCTCCTTGTCCTGGACATAAAATGACTGGGTGGGTCAAATGTAAAGTGCAACTGCAATTCTTCACGGATCTTTTGCTTCCTGAATTATTTCTTCCGAATTGTTATATTTCTGCAAACCCAGGTCATGCCGTCCTGTAAATAAAACAGACAATGTGGTTATGCTGTGAAAATTAGTGAGATAAAATTGATGTGAGCCTTAGCTTAAAAGTATATTAAGCGCCATAGTTTATTGATGATTTTTGTGATTAAATTAACCAATACAATTAGTCAGGAAATGAAGACAAAAAAATTGTGAAATCCTACATAGAGCGAACTGTTATCTCTGAGACTGTCTTAAATTTTTTGATGATGTATAATATGTGGACTGGCAGTAGAGATAATGTTGTTTTGAAAGCATTGTCTTACAGTGGCTGAACCATTTGAATACACATGGTGGACACACAACAGCAAAGCATCTATGGTCTTTAGAAAGATGATAACATGTTTAACTTCAGACCTCTAATCTGGGCAATCTTATAAATAGCACAGTTTGAACACAGAGGATTGTAATTAGATTATAATTGTGTGGGTATGACAAACACCTAGAGTCAGCTGAATACAACAGAAATGAACTGTTGCTGCTGGCTTGTCAGATAACATGAACACAGGTAAATCTGTAAATATATTGTAATCCTATTGTACATCATAAGTTTCTTCTGAAGTCAGTTATGTTTATTAGCTTACAATTCGCTGCTGCTATTAAATTTCATCAAACTTACAAACTGTATATGACAATAGAAATCATGTTCACTTTTGTTTCTGTTGGTAAAACAAACCTAATTTGTCTGTTTGAGGTGATGTCACAACGTAAATTTGAGTAAACTAGTCAATGCCAATATTCTGTGAGTTCTCAAACTGACAGCAAAGGCAGCCACTCTGCAGCCCACCCTGTCTCAGCCCTCGCTGTGTATGCATGCTGTGTGTTTGCAGACTGTGCGTACTGTATTTACCTGCACTCCCTCAGCAGTGACTGCTGAGCAGGCCTGGACCTGCCACATGCGATCCCGGATGGTGTGCAGATTGAGACTTTCTGCCAGCTCTGACGCTGGGCTGGCTGTCATCAGATCCTGCTTGTTGGCAAAGATAAGCAGCGGCACAGCAGCAAGCTTTTCCTCCTCCAGCAACTCAGCCAGCTCCTGGACAAACAGACACACATGGGTAGCCAGTGACATATGTGTACTGGCTGAGTCAGAAAACTAAATAATATTGACTTTTGGCTTTAATTGCACCCAACATCATCAGAAAACATGGTTAAAATTGGAAATGTATACCCTGTAATTGACATACTGTGATCATCATCTGTAATCATCCATGATCAACTCAAAATGTTCTCTAGTAACTATATATGACCAGTAATCACACTAAAATTATTTTATGACTGTGCCTCTTTGAATAAAATAAGTAAGTAAATTTCATCTCACCAGACTCATCTCTTCAAACCTTTTCCTGTCTGAGCTGTCAATCACATAGATCTGCAAATAACACATAGTATATTACACTTATAGATATTACCAAAACGGTTCATAACATGCATAAAATACTATATTGTGAGGACTACTATCTGCGGATGTTGAATTTGTTTAAATCTGGCTATTGTAACAAGCTGTTTAAGTACATCAAAGAGAACCTACCAGTACATCTGTGTTCTCAAAATAATTCCTCCAGTAGGGGCGGATCTTGCGCTGACCTCCAATGTCCCAAACATTCAACTTGAAGCCAGACGACTGAACACTCTTTATATTGAAGCCCTGTTAAAAAATAACACAGATGCTTAATGCTTTATATAATACTTGCAGCAGGAGGTGGATTAAAGCAGGATTTGGAAATCTGTTTGACTGGAAAATGAAGATATGTATCTATGTGAGTATGTAAATTTGTGACAAATGAGAAAAGATTCTCCACAGTGTGTGACTGAGCTAATGGATGTGTGTGCATATTTGTACTTGTGTAGGGGTGATGTGGCTGATATCTTCGGCTGCCAGCTGTTTCAGCAGAGTGGTCTTGCCAGCATTGTCCAAGCCAAGCAACAGTAAGCGCACCTCCTGTTCTGGAGACTGCTTCAGTCTCCGAAGAATGGACAAGAGGCCCTGCAGGTGGATCAGAGTACACGTTACACAAGGTGATGAGCTTCAATGGGACAGCAGGTTCCAAGTCAACATATCGGGAAGCATTTTCTCACTGTTTTGTTACACAGTCATGGCCTAAAATGTAGCAGGTAAAGCACCAGTCACCAGAGGTCAGCATGGTGTCAGGAGTTGGCAGAAGAACCTGAAGCAGCTTGTACAGGAGGTTTAACACTCACCTCACAGCAAGAATCATCTAGAAGGTGAGGATTTAGCTGTGAGTCTCTTGCAGTGACCTATACATGTACCGGGCCAAAAGCTCTCATTGGCCAAGATTAGGCATGTGCACAGTGAGTGACTTGTGCCCAGAAAGTGGTAAGGAAGGCTTTGGCTCAAGCCATTTACCTTGCACTGTGTCACTGCACTCTGTGACATGTAACATGTACTGTGTCACATGTAGAAACAACTGATTTTCAACAGATTTTCTGTCAACAGACAAACAGACAAAACTCCCTTGTTTTCTGTGGCATTTTCTTGATTTTGGAACTTTATAATTTGTGGTTTGTCCACTTTGTCTTCTTATTTTCATATACTGCCTGTGTCCCTTTATTTATCTTTTCTTTCTCCTGTAAAGCACTCTGTACCTACTGTTTTGAAAAGTGCTATACTTATTTATATATAAATAAAATGTGCTTGCTTGCCTGCACTAAAAGGAAGCCTGAATTGTTGAGTGAATGATCCCAAAATGAGAATAAAACATTGTTAAATTATAAAACTATAACAACTTCCCACAGCAGACATTTTACAATTGAGGAAATTCAGAAATACAACTGCTTTTTTCAGTTACAACACATATTATCACCTTCAGCCTCTGTATTAACCTATTGTTGGCAATTTGTTGACAGTATCAACTTCCTAAAAACTAATGCAGTATGGTATCTATCCTAGCTAGGTGCCCCATTCAGTGGCATATAATATTAGTCGACTGTAGCTAACAGTTTTCAGTAACACACACGTCATGGAACAGTAACGATCATTCAATGAAAATATAAGTGAATATAATTCCAAAGCAGCCGTGGCTGTGAATCGTGATAACTCACCATGTTTTCCTCAAGTGTTGGTGGCCCTTGCTCAGGCTGAGTGGATTAACATCTTTCTAACCATGCCTCATGCGAGAACAGCTGTCAAGGTCCGTTGCCAGGGAAGTCGTGACGTCATCGTAAATAACGTTTCTGGCACGAGTCCGAAAAAAAAGAGAACCAAAAATGCACCGTGCCAAACATGACCCAAAAAAAGGCTATTTGCATGACTTCTTCATGGATACAGAACCTTGTCACCTGTATTTGTTCCAAATGTTTACAGTTGAATACATTTTCTTTCTGCCTTTTTAAAGCATTTTAGTCGCAGGTTTTGCTAAGTGCTGTAAATAAACTTTATTATTATTAAATTATTATTACTTATATATTAAGTATGATGGAAGCAAAAAGTTGCTAGCGAAGAACAATTTACAAAATATTTTTTAAATGTGTTACAATAAATTTGGAAATGACTGTATTTCCTAGACAAGTTGTTCCAAATTTAGTTGCCACCATCTTAATTAAAAACCACACTGACCTAAATTCTTATATGTTAAAGTACCACTCAACATTTATTTTGAATCACTGAAATTATATTTGACTTCAGTGACATCCTGTTGAATAAAAGGGTTGATTCGAGAAAGCTTTAATTGAGAGAGATCATACAATTTTGAATGTTGAGAATTGCTGCACCAAGCGAGTGATAACCATAACGTTACCTTGCGAATAAAAAACGATTGAAATGATTTAATATGAAAATAATTTCGAGGATTCATAACGTTTTGAAGTAGTAATATCCCACACTGAACTTGAATGTACAAGGATATAAGAATTCTGTAACACTGCAGTTAGTGGCGATAATGCTCTGCCCAATTGCAATTCAACATTAAAAGAAGAAGAAGAAGATTATTGAACTTGTTTTCACATACGCATACACAGCGCCCTCTAGAGTTCAACAGCCAACTCCGTTTCATATGACTACTAACGCTGGTGCTGGTTTCTGAATAAAGGGACAACAAAAACATGTCTTGAGTACGACAGGCTGAACCGTTAACCAGCCACCTGCTGTCACCTCAACAAGTCGTCGATTCGACCGACTGCTATATGATTCCCGTCGAGTTAACGGCCCACAACCCAGAAAGATGCCGCAGAAAGCACTGGGATCCATTGTAGGTCTTCTTTGTACTGGGACCTGTCTGGTGCAGGTAAGCCACCGCTAGCGCTCCCGGGGTCGGCTGAAGGTTTGAGTCGAGCCCGCGGCTCCTGGGGTGGGTGAAGGCCTTCTGCCGATCCTTTTTGTTTCCTCCACAAAGGAAACTGGGCACGGTTCGTTACTGTTACTGTGGATGACGTCAATTAGTCAAAGTTTTCATTTATATTTCGACAGTTAACTCGCTAGAAGATTTAGGTTATAACTCGAAAAGCTACACTGATGTGTTTTATGACCTCAATTTTACAGTTTGAATCAAGGGTATCAAGATTAACGTTAGCCGTTGCTAACTGGTACCCGGCAAATGTACGTGTGTGTTCATAATTGTTGATATTAGCTAGCTGGACAGGGCAGTCAGCCGCAGTTTGCTCCACTGATAGAATCGCTGCTTTAACTTTTGTCAAAATAATTCGAAAAACATATGAACCCTCGCATTGGTACTACAATTTAGCATTTTATCTGCACATTTATTGACGTACTGACATCGTTCGGCAGTGTAACAGCGTCATTCGGTTGTTACTACAGGTTGCTTTCAAAACCATCATTTAAATTCACTTTTAATTATATTGTAGAAATTAATAAATGTACTGTACCGTTGTCAACATTTAGCAGCTGCTGGCCTTGCCTCGGTAACATTTTTAAATCTGATTGTAAATCTTGATTTAAATGTATTTTGCCTGTATGTGTCACAGTACAGAAAATTTGCCAAGAAATGTGCAAACACAATAAGTGACACTAAAGTGACAAATGACAAAGGCTAAATAGGTCAGTCTATCAAGAGCTTGCTATGTAACTTGTGTGACTGAGTATTGACTCAGACATTCACTTTGTGTACCTCTTGTGTGTATTTAAGGGGAAGGAGTTCTGTTTTGGGGTAAACAATGAACAGTACCGCTGTGAGATGGGTTACTGCTGTGGAGAGACAGAATGCTGCACCTACTACTACGAGCTCTGGTGTAAGTTCCAGTAGAGTTTTTGTCTTTTTCCAGTTCTTTATTTACATACGTCATCACAGTTTCTTTGTATGCCATTCCTTTAGTCCATTTAATGCTGTATTTTGGAGATTTAACTCTCTCAAGATTTGTGTTGATTTGTTTTGTGTTATTTCATTCTCAAATTACTTTCACTTTAGCAAAAAATATACTGAAAGCAAAAGTGACTTTAGCCTGCAATTTAAGGTTGATTTAATATGATATTTTTGCAGCCCAAATGCCCATGGGCTTACCGCCTTTGCCTAGTTTAGTGTCAGGGAAAGCCTTGTTCAGTTTTATCAGTTACCTGTAGATGATGATAAGATTACATTGAGTCTGACCCCCCTCATAGGGTTCTGGTTGGTATGGACCCTGATCATCATGCTTAGTTGCTGCTGTGCCTACCGACACCGGAGGGTTAAGATGCGTCTTCAGCAGGAGCAACGTCAACGTGAGATCAGCCTCATGGCCTACCAGGGAGCCTCCAGCTCCTTCATTTCCCCTCCACCGCTCAATCTAAGTGAGTAGTGTGTGTGTTTGCTATGGGGACGTTAAAGGTGCCTTCCAGAATTTAACAGTTTTACTGTTTAATTTTGGTGCTGGTAGTCTTTATTTTGATTTTCTCTTACCTTGCTATTCCATATTCTGTGTCATCTTGCAGCTTTATATGTAGGCTGTGAGTTTCTCAAAACCTTTGACAGTTGTCAAGTGCCCACTCCATCAGACAGAGAGGGCGCTCTCAGATGGATATCTGTATGTTGAATCCAGAGGTCTCCCCTGTATCGCTATACCCAAGTTGTCTTAGATAACCTTACTCCTCTACCTGTCAAATAAATTGAGGACAGCCATCCCACAGGCTTCATGTTGGCAGCTTGTATACACAGTATTATTCTTTTGGGCACTACACAAGGGCCAGGACTTTGAACTTTGCTCTCTCCACCACCAAAGCACAATACAACGTCCACATTACAAAAGCAAATCTCAAAATCTTTGTCATTCAAATCCACAAGAGACCTGAACTCTCCTTGGAGCAGCTGTTCTCCCCTCTTCCTGAATGAAATAGCCACCTTTTACTGAGAGATAGTCGTAACCTCAGAATTGGAGGTGCTGATCCCCATCCCGATCTTGTCATACTCGGCTGCGGATTACCTGAGTGTATGTTGGAGATCATGGCCTGACTTTGCCAGAAGGACGGCAGACAGCAGAGATGCCACCCTAATGTCAGTGGTCACTTTGGACCTTGGCTTAAACTTCATATCGTGTCCACTAATATCAAAAACAGGCGTGGGACAAGTTGCACACTTGTCAAGAGACTGAGGTCCACAGTAAACAATTTTGACTGCATGTCAAGAATGTGAGCATACACAGACAGTGACTCACACAGAGACTCTGGTATCATATACTCTTACAGTGCTTCCCTGTAGGATATCATGGGGAACGCAGTAATAAGCCATTTCTTAAACATTTTAGCTTGCTTAGGCATGCCTTCCAACATTACAGCTTTAAACCTGTAACCCTGATATATACAATGATGTGTTAAACGTCTTTAAATTTATCTTCATTTTAAATGTATCTTCATAGACAATATTCATGTCAACAACAATCAACATATTTTGTAGTTTTCTACTCATGTCTATTAATGATATGAGTGTGAAGTGCAATTTTGTGAAATACACAAGAGAGGAATATACAGTATGTGCAGACATTGATCAACAATTCACAGTGTAATCGTGTGGGATCAGCATTAACATAAGGTACAACCATTCTAGAAATGCTATCGGACTTTGAATCCCAATGAATGCTATCAGGCATGGTTAGATTAGGTTCTGACGTATGGGAAAGTTGATCCTTAGTAGGCACACACAAATGTAGCCCATGGTATTTTAGATTAGCCATCATTGAAGTGGTTGCACAACGTCCATGTCTCTCTTCTACTTGTATAATGTTAGAAGTACCTAGCAAAGTAGGCCACATTTTTGCAAAATACAGTTTAGATATTTACCTGATGCACTTTCCCAGGCAGATTTGCCGTTTGTGCAAAACTAGAGATCCTGATTGAATTAGGATATTTAACCAGGAACACACACACCATCAGATATATTTTTAATGTTTACTGAGCAGTAAAGATATTGTTTAAATATTGTTTTTATGGAACAATAACAAATCAGTGTTGGACGCATTCACTTGCTACTTGCCAGAGGTCCTTATGCGATAAGATAAAATTACTGCGCACAAAATATAACAGTTGTTGTTACTTTCTGTCCTTCTAATTGGAGAAAAAACAACACAGTGAGTCTGGGGACTACTGAAGCTTAAGTCACCAAAAGATTTAAGGTTGACAATTGAGTGCAGTGACAGTATTGTAGTTGCACATGTTTCTGGGACCATCAGTGAAATGGGTTGGCCTATATAACACCGTGATAGAATAATGAGCAAACATGTTGGGTTGCAACTAACCACTATTATCATTACTGATAATCTGTTAATTATTTTCTTGATTAATTAATTCATGGTTTGGTTCTTAAAATGTTGGTAAATAGTAAAAAATCACATATTCAAATAACTTATGTCCAACCAGCAGGAAAAAGCAAAAGACATTTTAGTTGAGAATCATAGAGGACTAAGCACCAAATATTAAACCCTGAGCAGCTGGAACGAGTGAATTTTGGGCACGTTGGCATAAAAAAATGTTTTAAATTGTTAATTGATTATGAAAATAGTTTTCCATTAATTTTCTGTTGATTGACTAATCAATTGAATGACTAATTGTTGCAGCTCTACATGGACGTACAGCTGCCTTTATGGGGAGGATGCTTTGAAAGCTAAAGCTTTTGTGTTTGCTGACTTTCAGGGTTCTGGAACGACTGCAAGCTTCCTGACTATGAAGAGGTGGTAGGTCACCCCCCAACACCACCTCCTCCTTACTCCGAAAACCCTCCTGAGACTACTCCAGCACTCCCTCCACAATTGAGCCAGCCAGACGCCGCCACTGTGCCACAACTGCTGGCAGAGGCAGACCTGAGGGTGGACAGTCAGGCCTCAGGCTCATCATCAGACCAGGAAGCTGTGTCGATGCCGATCCAAGTGCAGTGTCTGGCAGAGGAGAACGTGGAGGCTCCATTGATGGAGGAGGAGGAGGAGGAGGAGGAGGATGAGGATATCGTCACTCGGCGTCGCCATGTGACCGGCGACTCAGGGATTGAGGTGTGCGTTTGCCAGCTGGACGTAGACGAGGGCTCGGGGCTTGAGGAGGAAAGCGACGAGGAGCACCGGATGTGCAAGGTCACCGGTCAGGACTGCTGCTCCGGGCAGCAAACCTTCAGACAAAAGGAGCACACCTGTGAGCTGCCCAGCCAGACCGCCAGCACCAGCACTGGAGACCACATGGTGTGATCCACAGGTTAACTAACCAGCCAACCAGTGTGGCTTTCTGCTTCACACAGGGTGATGCAAGATAGCTGTTGCCATCATCATCACCACAGGGACTGTCTGTGTTTTAATTCTTTGAACTAACACATAGGCATGATGTTAAGATGATGATGATAACTAATCTATAATGGCTCCTGATTAGGAGCCATTGTGTGGACAAATTCCTGGCTTTTTTTTTTCCTTTGCTTTTCCTTAGCAGGGGAAACCAGCAAACATATGTTGATGCTCCATTTGGTATGTTTTTTTTCTTAGCGTTAACTGAGTGAACGTCATTGGGTAGTGAGAAGGCAGCAGTCGATTGTGACTGAAGCCAGAATTGACTGTTTCCCTTGCCTCCTACCCTCTCCTTGAGCGCTGTCGTTTCCGTTTCTGTCGCTCCACTCTCCTTGGTCAGAACATGTCCCGCCATCCTTCCATCTGACGTTTTACCTCCGCTGGGATGGTCAGCAAGGAGCATACCAACACGGTCAACAACATTTCTCCCCTATCCCCGCTATGTGTAAGCTGAGGAGTCAAAAACCAACCTCTTGAAAACTTAGGATGATACTGGATGAATCGACAAGAGCACACGGTTTATTTTCCCCAAAGCTGCGTGTGCGTGAGAGTTTGTGCATGTGCTGTGAAATCTAGGGCACAGCTGCATGGTGACGTCAGCTCTGAGGTCATGGCAACCAGCGTCTGGTGTGAAGTCTGTGGGACTTCTAGAGTGGGGGAGACTATGCACTCACAAATAGCAGAGGAGAGAGAAGAAGTTGAGTTTATTGTTTTGTCTCTGGGTTTTGAATTTCATACACCCTGCCCCCCCAGCCATTTGTTTCCTTTTTGATATCCACATTGTGGTCTCCACAGCTCTGTGGTCACCAATTAGCATGACTGTAGGTATGGAGTGAAAAGCTTTTAATGATTTATTGATTGTGTGCACGTGATCTCCCCACTTCAGTTTCTGACTGCATTCAGTTCATAGTAATAGCCAAGAGGGCTATGCCACCATTTCTTTTTTTTTTTTTTTTTTAAATCAATAAAAAGCCTTGTGGTGGCTCTGTGTTAGTGTGCTTTATTTACTGTGTTATGTCAGAGTGAGTTGTGGCAGCATTTTGCTCATTCTAAACATAAGTATACTGTATAGTTTGGATGTTCATAACGAAGGATGTACTTGCTTGCTTTTTCTTTTTTTTCTTTTTTTTTTTCATTTCATAACCAGCTACGCTTCAGTAAATGCCACAGGTGTCACCATCAATTGCAGCAATGCTCCATATGGTGGGCTGCTAGACTGTGTACTAGTGAGTGGATGTTATATTGCAGTAGGGAAGGGTTGAGTCTTGTGTTCGTGTAAATATCTTTAAAGTGCTGTAGCATCTGGTTGAAACACTTACTCAGCACTGAGGTGGATAATTATTAAAAGCACTGGTATTTTGCATGAGGCATGAATTTCTGTGTTTATATTTGAGTTCATTAACATTTTCTAGCAGTTGTGCTACTTGCTTTGCTCATCTCTGTCTAAACGTTTGTGTACAATTGTGTACCCAGATGTTGGGTTAAAGAAATAGACTGATGTTTAAGTTTAGATGCCCTGGATTTAGTTTAATTGTGTTGTTATGACTGTGTGAGCTATGCTATGCTAATATACAGTGCTGGTAGCTAGTTAGCTTGTGCTGTCTCAACTTTCTGTGGCCCGTGTAGCTCTTGGCAGCGTGAGGGATTTGCAATGGTATTTTCCATTGGCAGCAGAGGGCAGGAACATTAGCAAGTTGAGGTGGATGCAGGCTCTGCACTGCAGTCTAGTCAGTGTTGGCCCGGCTGCAGAATCTATTGTGATTAACTGCATGCTTCTCTGCATGCCATGTTGCTTGCCCTATATACTGTTCAGTATGTATTCAAAGCATAGCAGTCGAACTGGGTGTTGTCAGATAGGAAAACCACCGTAATATAAAATTATTTGTTGCAAGATAAAAATCTGTGCAGGATAAGTCAGTAAATGTTTCATTGAGAATTTTGTTTGGTACAATGTTAAACAACTTTTTTTATTTTTATTTGTCTGCTCTGATACTGTGTGTCAACATGGGCACAGTGTAAAGACTTAGGTCAGTCATTCTGCTTCACACAAGCACACACGCTCACAAAGTACTGCTCCTGATTGGCCTGTATCATTGTCATGATGTGAAACTCCATGGTGCAATATTTTGTTCTAGATAAATCCATCAAATATAACAATGTCCTAAAAACAGTATCTTGGCTGAATTAGCAGTTTAAACTCCCAGTTTTCACCTTACAGACTCCAAACATGTGTTGTGAGTTTTTAAAATATAACAATTTAAGCATACATTACCATCTGGCACAGTGGGAGTAAATGCTAACGTTTCATGCTTGCTGAATATAGTTATTCAGGCATTGAAATTAATTGGTATGTTTCTTTTTTCAGCACTGATTGAACTCTGACATAGACACATTTAAGAAGTTCTTAACGACATCTGACACTGGGTTCGACACATAAATGTGTATAATTTTTGGGCCTATGAAAGTGTTTGCTCTTTCCTCCAACTTGCAGCAGCCCGGAGCTTTGTACCGGCTGTGGTTGTGTTTCTTGTTTCTGTGATCTTCCATTTGAGCTACACTACATACTGTTGTGGCTAAAGCTTGGAAAACAATACAAGAGGGCCAGTGCACCAAAAATATAGAATGAAACAAAATGAATGCACAGCTGCCTAAGGCTTATATTGAAAGAAGATTAGAAGCTCATGTTCATTAAATAGGCCTAATCAAACCTGCTGTTATCCAGTTTTGCAGCAATAGTGAACGCTCTGCAGTCCGTGTGTTGCGTAGGCGAGCAGGTGCTTAAATATGAAGCCAAACTAACATGACAATGACCTTTTCAGAGGAGCTGTTACACTGTGAGCATGACTGCACACCCATTAGCAGAAGTCATATGACATTTTTTTGACCAACACACCTCAAGCTGCCTTGCTGCATCTCTAGAGAGCAAATGTCATTATGGAGCTGCACAATAAAATACCGCCTCTGTATGTGGAAACAGATGTGCTACTGCCTTATTAGAGTAGATGTGGTTTTGTTCTGTATTTCTTTGGAATTGTAATATTTGTGTTGTTCCAAATGCTTCGGAGTGCTTATGTATCACTTATGTATAATAGAAAATAGCATCTGAGCTTGTTCCGTGAAAGTGTGCTTGCTTTATGAGAAGAGGATGTGGTTAAAAAAACATTTTAAAGCCACAAGATTTAAACTGTCACATGTCCTATAGAGTTTTGCCTACATTGGTTTTGTATCTGAGGGGGTGATTGTGTTGGATTTAAAATACTGTGTCTATTTAGTTGTGGCACTGATGGAATTTGTCGAGACCAGATGTGTGCTCATTCTGTTTTTGTTCCACCAATCTGGTCGCAAGTAGTTTGTGATATTAACTGACTTGAAAGCATGAGGAAAATGAGTAAAGAAATAGTCATTTTTGTTTTCTAGGGTTTTGTTATGATTCATCCTATTGGTGTTTTGTGTTTGGAAGACAAAAATGAACTCCCACGAGAGATTGCTTTGTAATCCTCTTGATAAGGTGCATTTGCTTATTTGTATACATATGTAAACAAAATAATAGGGGAGGGGGGGTGGGGAGTGAGGGAAGGATAGGGGTTCTTTTGTGCATGAGTAAACTGGAGGTCCAAAGTTTTTCCATTGCCAAACAACTACTATGCCTCCATGGTTTTCACATGTTTACGGAGATTAAGGGCTACATCAGTCATCAGTTGTGGACATCCATCCATGCGTTTTACTGAGTGATTTGTCTGCTTTGTACTGTTCATTTAAAGCCACAGTTGCCGAGATCCACTATCTGAACACGGCCAGACATCTGCAATGTGAGCATGGCCAGTGTTTGGATTTGGATGTCCTTTTTAATATTGTGGTATTTAACAATAGATGATTGTATATGACTGTGTATGTTTGTTTTATAGGCTTTAACTTTGCCTTTTTTGTTTTGTCATCCTCAACAGAGGTGCGTGATGCGACATCCCTCCACCCCCCCCCCTTGTCCAATGAGTATGATTCTTTGTTATGTAACTAGCTGCATGTGTGGTTGTGGCAGGAGTTTTTGCTTCACTCTGTTGGCTCTCTGTGGACCGTGACTCCACCGTCCAACAAGCCCTGTCTTGGTAACAGAAACTGTAGCCAACACTGTAGTTGTTTTGTTCCTCTCAGCTGCACCGCTCCACATGTGGACCCCTTGGAAACAGGAAGGCGCATCCACCCATGCAGAAGTGTCAACAGAATAATCTACCAAAGCCGCTGCCATCTCCATACAACACAGGTCATCACTGTTTTCACCGGTGTGTGTTTGCGTCTGTGGATGTCATGGCGATAGTCTGTTTGGTTTCCCACTCTCAGGGTTATCTTTAACAAGCAGTGCTAGAGTTGTAAATTAACACATTTTTGACCCACCAGTCTCATAAAGCCAAAGCAATTGTTTCATGGTAATTGTCTCCCCATTGTTGTCTTATGTTATTTCTACATCACGCATCTCTGTAGTATATTGAACTTTACTCAACTAGGCTATGCAAAAACCATAAACTTACTGTTATATGCTGCGACCCCTTTTCCGCTTTCTCTGTCATTTGTCTGTGGGCACCAGTACAAGCAATATAACTCTCAGTACGTGTGGCACAGCACTGTACAGTTACCTACTTTGGTTGGTCTGTGTACATGTATTTGTTTAACAAAACGTGGGAAAAAATACTTGCAATGCTACTACACAGATGTTGTGAGTATGTATGATTCAGTGTCAGCTGAGGAGCTTGAGTTAAAAAGCCATTCTAGTTTATATATATATATTTTTTTCTCTCTCTCTCTTTTTGGCATTTTCCTGCCAGCCTCCTCAACCACTAAAACTTTCTACTCCTGACTTATGGATAAACCACATTAAGTTGTGTAAGTGGAAGGAAAAAAGTTGAATATATTGTGTTTGTTGGATTAATTCATATTTGATCTGTTGCCACTTTCCTATCTCTCATTTCTGTTAATACTACTACTTCGATTACTAATTTGATGTGTTGGTTTTCTGAGTAATTGTAACAGCTTTCTCCTTTTTCCATCTTGGTGAATTTTCACTGACTGAATATTTAACTGTTGCCTTTAATCCTCAGTTATTACACCATCAAGTTCAACCTTTTTATATATTATACATATGACAGACCTCAACATGGGACACAGTCAGTTTGCATTAGACCAGGACACATTAGGCTGATACAGGAATACTTTGTGGACCCCTCAACACCCTGAACTTGAAACATTATGATTGTTTCTGTCAAACAGCTTGTAAACTGTATTTTTTTCTCTCAACCATACATGATACCAAACAGATGGAGGTGCCATGGTGGAGCTATGTGAATTTCTTTTATTTTGCCAAAATGAGACATCCTAGTTTGAGAAGGAAGCAGGCATCTATCTACAAACACAGACCAGAACTTTCTAAAAAAAAATTCCTAATAACTTTAAACATGCCAAAATGAGGAAAGGGGGAAAAAGAGAAAAAAATAAAAGCACTGAATGATAGATAAAACTGTTTTGGTTTTAGTAAGAAGTCTGCTGTGTACTCGTTGGGTCATCATTTGTATTTTATTTTTTTAATAAAACAAACATTGGCACTCAACTGATCGACTCTTGCCATTTCTTGACTTAAAATCCTTGGATTTCATCCATTTAACCTCAAGTAACTTTTTGCCAGGATCCTGGTATGTAGTCTTAAACATTTGTAAAGCCTTGAATACTTAAAGAAATAGTGATCTACCCAGGCATGTGACAAAGCTGACATATTGATCTGGAGGATCGTCACACAGCTGTGTGAGAGTCACCTCAGGTAGTTAGTCTAAATTATTGACAGGATGGTACGTCATCCAAAAATTAGGATAACACACAACAAGCCCACACATGCTGGAAGCTTAAAAAGTTAGATCATGACATTTCTATAGTGCACAGTTTATCAGACACTTTATCTTTCTATCTGTGCTCCAGATAGAAACATTAGGCTTTAACTTTTAAATGTTGAACTATGGTTAATATGTAGTATTATCTGTATTTACCCAACTTCACACACAGAGGTCATAAACAACATCAGTGTGGGTCTTGTTTGGTCTTTAATGACGATGCAAATAGTTCAGGACAAAGAAACAAGATAGAAATGGTTACAAAATGTAATTTGTGGGTCACTGAATGGATACATGAGGAACATGGTTTTCACACAAAACAAAAGAATATGAATAAGGTAGTGGCTACAGGAAATGAGGAAGTCCTCACACATTGCACCACATAAAATATATGATGTTGACATGAGGCCTGGAACCATTTCCAGAACATACAGAAGAAGATGGGGGCCGAGTCAACCACAGCTGGACCAACACCGAGATCCAAAGGAGGCAGCAGCCTGAGGCCAAACCAACATACACTGCATGACCGTCAACAGAAACACAGAGGTGGTGTTTTCACAGAGCACAACAGAAACACAAACAAAAGGTCATTCAATATGCCAAGAAAAAGTGTCAGCGAAAGGGAAAACAGTTAAATGAGTAGTCATTAAAATTCTCTTTAGTCGTCCTTAGCCCTCCTTTCAGTGCAAAGTTTAAATATATTTAAATGTATCTATTTTAAATATATTATTGTTGTATGATTTGCTCTAAACTAAAAACTTTGATCCATTTTCTCTAATACTTACATAATATCTGGGGAAAGGAACACTGATAAATATAAATAAACATTTTGTGAGATTGTTAAAATATTAAATTAAATATTTCCCCCAAAACACCCAAATCTTTGCCACATGCGCCCACGAGACAGGTCAGGTTTCCATATGTGCTTTACATAAACACATAAAAAAGGTCTACGACGAGGTAGACGATTCTTAAAAAAAAACAACCTCAACGAATGTCATGCATACTACAGCTACAGGATGAGAATATACTGCATACTATAAAGTACATACACAGAGTCAAAATAATCCAGGACAAAGCACTAAGCACTTTTTCTAACGCAAAGTAGAGTAGAGAAGCATCTTTAGTTAGGAACAAGCTACAGTAAAGATGACATGATTAGTTTTAGTGCTATTTGGTTGGCGCTTCAAGTCATACTGCAGCTAGGAACACATTATACTTATATATTTATATTTCTTAAAGCCATAAAATAAACATCAGTGAACTGAAAATTTGAAGAAAAAAAATCATAGAGAATTTCATAGTTCTCAAACGCAGCAAACGGTAACAAAAAATAAAAATGTAGCTGCTCATAAGAGGTCGTGTGACATACTGCACGTCTGCTGTGTAACAAGCACAGAGGTGGGGATGGTAAGGCCGAGTTGGTGTGTGTCAGGCAGGGGCTGAGAGTGTGAAATAAAGTCCCCCTCCTGCTTCGTGACTACCAATGGCAAAGTTGGAGAATGGCTTTTTGTAGCAGGTGATAAATCTACTCCATCTCCTGTCCAAATAGTGTTGTCCTCAGGGTGACACAACCTACTGCGATCTACTGGCCGACAGAAGCGTCTCACTTTCGCCTCAGTGCAGCTGGGTCCACGGACCACAGTAGTTATCACCATCTCCATCTTTTCTTTTTTCTCTTCCTCAGTAGAACCGCTTGCGTCGGCTCTCGCTCCAGTGGCTGTAGACCACCAGGCCAATGACTATGAGGAAGATACAACCCAACATGGAGAAGAGCACGGTAAAGAAAATAGCTACGCTGCTCATCCCTTCTTCGGTCTGACCCACTGGAAGAGAGGACAGAGAGTTAAAGAGAGGAGGGAGAAGGAAAGAAAATGAGAAATAAAGAGGATGGATGGAGGGAGAGATGGGGGGATGAGAGCACAGGTGATCAAAGATGGAGGAAAGAGTGACAAGCAACAGAAAGATGGAGAAGTAATTCATGTAATTCCACAATAACGTGTGTGTGTGTTTGTGTGTGTCTCACATCTGAGTAGTTCAATGTTATCTACACTGGGTATGGTTATTTCCTCTTCCTCCTCTTCCTCTTCCTTTTTACTCCGCAACACCGTCAGTTGGTAGAGTTTCAGAGAAATGATATCATGGTTATCTATAAATTGAGAACAAAAAACACGACACATAGAAGTGATTATGTTATTAAAAGAGCCTCACACATTCACTGCAGAGCCTTTTCAGCCAAATCTGTGTAACCATTTGCTATAAAATTGCTTAAGTGTCTCTGACTGAAGTGCTACTTTCAGTGAAATGTAAAATATTATATTTTCATGACGCAGAGGTGATTTAAATATCAAAATCCCAAACTGCAGGACTAAAGTCTCACAATCTTGATGTAATCCAGAGTTTTAATATCTTTACTCGCTATAAAAAAGCAAAAACAGCATGTGTTCTGTCACAAAAGGCTGCGTGACAACAACTAAAGTAAGTTTTAGACCTTTTTTTCATCTTTTTTAATAACAGTGCTACTTTGATTCTCACTGATGCACTAAACCTCAGGTTTTTTTGTTAAATAATGGAAAGCTGAATTGTTTGACAGAACATGCAGAACATAAGGGTTAAAATGGTATTTGAGATCTGTAGTTCCAGATCTCTGTATCGCTGCACACATCTGCAAATGTTTTCAGCGATTCATATGCTGAAAGTGAAAATGTTTTAAATGGGGTTCTGTGTTAGTGAATGAAGCAGTTATGGGTATATTCTGCCTTTATCAATCTACAGTCTACAGTGTGATTACTTATCTCTATATACCTGTCATAGTATGACAAGCTAACAGTATATACATCAAAACACGGCTCTGTTCTGATGCAAACACAGCCGAGCATCAGCAGAAAATAATCTTTTAAGGAGGCAAAGAGTTCTAGTCATTATTTTTACCAGATAAAATAGACAGACTTTGAAACTAAGAAAGACAAAAAGTACTGTGAAACTGGGAAAATAGTTATATAAAATTCATAGTAGCAAAAAAAAACAAAAAACAGGGCTGGCTGAAATAGATAACAATAAGCAGAGGTCCTTCCTCATAATTATACTATATATATCACAAAACCTGTTCATGACAGTAGATTCATCAAATTCATCCATCATACTCAAGAATCTCTGATGACAAACTATAAGATATACAGTATACCAGGCTGTGACACGTTTACTGTGGCAAAGCTAAAATTACTTTAAGTGGTCAATCACCATTACTGTTTGGGACAGTGAAAGCTGTTTACCTGAGAGGTCTCCAGTGATGGCTGTAGCTCCAAAATAATAGCCTTGGGGAAGCCGCACCCCGGGTAAGTCCAGGCAGTCCCTCCACTCATGTTGCCCGTCGATGTCGATCATCACCTGAAGAACAGAATCAGGGAGCTTCAGTGACTTTTAGAGGGTCGCAGAATGTAAATACTTTGGCATCTGGCTCTCAGTTCTGTTCCTAAAAGCAGGTTTGCTGAGTTATCTGAATGACTTTGTGAGTAAAACCTAGAATCCCCTTCAAATCTTGCACATGGACTTAAGACTTAAGGACAATGAGGCTGTAATTCATAAATATTACATAACTCAATGGTGCATTTTATATGATAAAGTCAGGTGTTTTTTCCTGGGTGACTAAGAAATGTAATAACTTTTATCTTTGCTTCTCTGGAAAGACTCAGGAAAGACTGCTTTCACTGTGGATGCTTTCACCCATCTTGTGAAATAATCTGTATTATACTGTTCTCAATAACTGCCCCGTACCTGCTTCACTGGTTTTAAACTCTGTTTAAAACTCTGTTCTGTCTGTGCTTGTTACATT
The DNA here is from genome assembly GCA_002120245.1 of Maccullochella peelii. Classification (NCBI taxonomy): domain Eukaryota; kingdom Metazoa; phylum Chordata; class Actinopteri; order Centrarchiformes; family Percichthyidae; genus Maccullochella; species Maccullochella peelii. The sequence goes on along the minus strand of LKNJ01001057.1, from coordinate 56,640 downwards.
ATTTTATTTTTTTGTGTAACTGTAAACAGGGTGTTGCTGTACAAGAACATGCATGCTCAGCCAGCCTGCACTTTGTAAATATAGGTTAAATAAATATTAACTCAGTCCACCCAGCGTGTGCTAATAACAGGTTGGACAGTTGAGGACATGAGGAAGTGTCTGCCTGTGCTTAGCAGTGTTATTATTCCATATGATTGAAGATCAAAGTGTGCGTCTCTCACCGTGAGCCTGCGGCGGACGTATCGGATGAAGAGGAATGTGTCATGTTTGAGGTTGCGCACCATGGCGTTGCAGCCGCCCAGCTCTGTGGGACGACCGTCCCGCTCGTGGTCGTAGCTGATGCTGCCATTCCCAACCATGGCCAGGACAAAGGGGAAGATCCTCTTGTAGTCACAGGAGGAAAATAGAGAGATGAGGAAATAGTCTTGATTTAAGTTAACCCCTCATCATACACTGTTATGGCACTGACAGCTGATGATACTTTTCATTGCCCAGAAAAGATTTGTATTGGGCTGCTCACACTTTGCAGCCATGCCTGGAATCATGCAGAAACATGTTAACAAGAATTTATTTTCACAGTCAACCAAACCGTGGAGATTTCTATCTGAAATATTATGTGGCTTTTGTCATTTATAACATCTGTATTGTTGTAACTTGAATGTCACATTTAGTTGCATGCTTTATTTCTAGAATGGTCTATATTAAATACTTGCTGGATTGTCTTTCAGTTTTATAACCATTTAAAAGTGTATGTTACTCCGATTAAGAGCACACAGCAACCATGCAGGGACAAAATAAAACTGTCACAGTATTGTTGCAGAGATAAAAGGTTGTTTGCAGTCAGAGAAGCGTGCTTAAGGACCAATGGAGGCTGTATAATGAGGTTAGACATATGGTTGGGATCAAATGTTTAAAAGCCAGTTACCTGTGTGCGAGGAGTATACCTTTTCTTCTGCGCCTGTCTCCAAATGGTTGCACAAAAGAACACAAGGACAGTCCTTTTACACAAATTTGCAAGACCATTTGTCCATGGCAGCTTGCACTTGCCTTCAAGCCTACAATACTTTCCCACAACATGTGAGATCTAAGCATTGCCACTTGAGCATACCTCTAGCTGTTTCTCCTCATTGGGATACGTGTCCACAAACACACCCAAGCCAGTGAAGTTGTCCACATTTCCAAATACAGGACCTGTAAAAGAATGAGAAGACAGCATGTAAAAAATACATAAAAATTAGATTCTTATGATATAAGAAGAAAGATTGGCTAAATAATATGTCCTATTGCGTTTACCTTTCTGCATACGTTCCTTAGTGTACCAAATGGCCAACCCATCACCGTTCAGGTTCTTTTTTCCTTGCCCGTGAATCTTAAAGTGCACCTGCATCTCCCAGTCCTTCAGATGGCAAGGCTAAAAACACACACACACAAGTTAAATAAAGCCACTGAAACACATTGTGTTTAATTCAATAACTAGGCAATAAACATATAAGAGGATAATAAGAGATTCCTAAAATTTGGATGAAATATAACCAGTTGTCTGTTTAACTTCATCGAGTATTACTTTATAGCCCTAACCCTCCCTCTCATCTGCATCCTGTGTCTCCTGGATGTTGCTGTGAATATACAGTATATATAGCTAAAACCTTTCTATTTTGAAATACAACACTGGCATATCACAAGACAGCAATGCTACAATATACCAGTACCAATACTTATATATATATATACTCACAATGCGGCTCCACACTGCCCCCTGCCTGCTCTGCATGTCAGGTGTGAGGCGCACCTGTTCGGTGGTTACCATGGCATCCCCCATCAGTTCCCAGTGGGAGGAGCCTAAGGATCCCACACCTGAGAACACAAATGGTAGCCTACCATCAGCATGAGTTCAGCTGACACAGCACTCATTGAGCCTGACGTCCAAACGGCTCTGCTTTGTTACTAAACAATCTGTGTGAGTGAGGAAAAAGTACAAGAACAAGCACACTAGCAAAGGTCTTTAATGAAGCACTACTGTATACGGTATATAGGAACAGTCAACAACAGGGGTTGTTTGGCTGAATGTTACAGCAGCAGAAGAATGAAAACGTTGGAAGCCAGATCAAGACATTTTAGGAGTAAAACAGCTCAAGCATAGATGCAATTTGATCCCTAATGAATTATTCTAGAAGCATCTGTCGCTCGCCCCTCAGCCTGCCCCTGTGAATCAGTACTTGTATAACGGGTAAGATAGCGTTACCTTGGTAAGGCTTGGAAAGGGAATACTCCCGCTTCAAAAACTCCTCCATTTCGTGATCATCGTCGGCAAAACACCGGCTTACAGTAAAAATAAGAAAAGCAAAAATCCAGTATGATTTAAAAAGCATTATTTTCTGTCTGAATGGTGTTTTAGAGTCACTGTAATAATGATGGTTCCTGCTGACGGCAGCCATCGTAGGTCAAAACTCATCCCACTAAATCGTCAGCTTCCTTCCCATTGGTTCACTGTGTTGCATGGCTCGTCACCATTGGTCCGTTTGATTGTCAATCAGAATGGACGCTTTTAATTGGATGTACTGTACAATTAGATAATGTCTATAGTGGAATACATTTTTAAATTGGAAGTGTGCAATTTACTGCAGCAGAGCTGTAATGAGCTGTATTATGAAATTTTAATAAATGAATTAAAATTAAATAAATTATCCCAATCCTAATATTAATCCCGGTATTCTTTGGGGAACCCATACAGTGCAGGATTTATTTGTGGTCCATAATGCACCTCCTTTCAAGTACATTCACATCAGTATGAATGAAAGGCAGTTAATAAATGACCATTACTTTGGGGAAAATGTATACTTTGGCCTTTTTTACACCCCTTCTCTCATCTCTTGATAATCCATCTGCCTAATTGTTGAATTTGAAATTGAACTAAACATGGAGCTGCAGTAGAATCATATAATTTTTAAACAGTAAGTTTGCTGTGACATTGTTAACATGTCTTTATTTAGACTACATAATTTTTACCCTTGCGGTGCCAACTTTTACTTTTTTTGTTTGAATATTCAGATCTGTTATGAGTTTCTGTGTGTGCTCCTGACAGCTGATTATATACCCATCCATCCATTATCTATACTGCTTATCCTCAGAGGGTCGCGGATCCCAGCTGACATTGGGCAAAAGGCGGGGTACACCCTGGACTGGTTGCCAGTCAATCACAGGGCTGACACATACAGCCAGACAAACATTCACACTCACAGTCACACCTACGGGCAATTTAGAGTCATCAATTAACCTGCATGTCTTTGGATGGTGGGAGGAAGCCAGAGTACCCAGAGGGAACCCATGCAGACACGGGGAAGGCCCCAGCCCCATTCGTGGGGTCGAACCGAGAACCCTCTTGCTGTGAAGTGACAGTGCTAACCACTGCACCACCGTATATATATAGCTGAGAGTATGGAATAATAATAATATAATAATAATAATGTTAAGTATGCAAGATAGTGTGTTGCCAACTAGGAAAACGAACAAGGCTCTGCGTTGTTACAAAGGCCCAGCTTTTATGAGGATCAATTAGCTGAGAAATGTACCTTTTTTCTGTAACTCTGTCTCTGCAGGTCAGTCAGTTCTTTAAAATAAAATGCTGTGCCTTGTAACAACAGACAGTCCACTCCCAACCTCTTTCATTTAGGCTCTTTCTGTGACCTGTCTTTCACTGAGGGCTTTGTCAGCTACTAAGCTCTACACCTTCTACACCATGGCTCGAGAACACCCATATGGGCCCTGGGGCAAAATTGAACTGTTTGGCCTATATTTACCCCCTGTTCCTCCCACACACTTTGCATTGTGCGTGTATTGTTTAAGCACCCATCAAGTAAAAGCACGCAGTAGTAGACTACAGATAGCAGCTTCATAAAATTTTGCCCAGAGCCCCAGAAACCATTATTCCTGCTTCTGGAATACCACCCCACCCCACCGCAGCCCAGGTTTGCTGTGTATCAGTTAGTCTGTGGTAATTTGATTAAACACAACGTTATTTGGGAATATGCACCATGAAAGCGCAATATCAAAAACTAGAGAGAGCACTGCAGGAAGACAAGGCCTCAAGAAAGAGGCAAACATGCAGTTTATACTGTGCTGTAATGGTGCAAACTCCACAAAACATCGGGCTCCTGAGGGCATGAGGCCTCAGGACAGTTGCCCATATGGGTGGTTTTATAAAGGATTCTTTAAAAACACATTACTGATGTTTTTTTTTCAGATTTTGCTTCCATTTCTTGAAAAAATAATGTATCCACACAAAACTAAAAAGACTCAAATGATATAGAAAAAGGAATCCCCAGATAGCAAAATGTTTTGTTTTAGCCCTACTGTGGACTTACTTATGATTATTTTACATGTTAATACATGAAAAATACTTACAAAAAATGTAAGTTTATAAAACAGGCTAGTTTGCAACATAAACATCTTTAGTCAAGTTATTATTGAATTTGTGGACATTTCTCCACAAAGTCATGTGAAGAGTGATTAGTGGAGTGTGTGTGTGTGTGTGTAATCTTTGAATAGGGGATATTTTACAAAGAAACTCTAGGGAAAAGTGTTATCTATTTTTGTTATCTATTATGTTTCAATATCTTAGGAGAACAAACTTCATAGACAGAATATCATTTCTTTTTTTTCTTATTTTAAATTTTTATTTTTTTATAATTGGGTATAATTGTATAGTTAGATCAAAATCCACACTATCAACCACCAATTGGTGGCGGTAATGCACCATAACGTTGTTTGCCAACTGCCATAAAACCTCAAGAAAAAGAAGCAGCAGCAGCAGCAGCAGCAGCAGCAGCAGCAGCATTATTATTATCATTAGAAGAAGAAGAAGAATCTTTGAATATTGAAATGCAAAAGAAAACCACAACACATATGAAGGGCAGTATTGTAGCAGTTTTGCTGCCTCTGTGTGGAGTTGCGAATGTTTCTGCAGCCACTGGAATGCTGTAATCAGTTAAGATCACGCCCCCTTCACTGCCCCTGCAGTCTGTCGGGTTTTCTACATTCCTCACACCGAGTTTATGTAGTACAGTATAGGGGAATGTAGTAAAGGCAGGAAGGCATGGATCCCACTGAAGAAAAATCAGGCAAAACGGTCGACATTTATCGCGATACATGGGTCCGCTTCTTAGGTATGTAATGTTGTATTTTCCATCCTGTTTCCTGAACAGACTGTAACAAATGAACAGTGCAGAGAGGTAACCTTAACGTTACTCTGGAGCCGTCATGACCCTGGAGCTGTGTGCTTGCTAGCTAAAGGTTAGCATAGCTGGCTAACTACTCTGTTAAAAGTCTATATATAGCAAGGACATTTTGTTACCGCAGACAAAGTCAAAGACTGGATAACAGTATTGTTGTTCGTGCTTTATTTCCATAACGTATTTAACGGAAACTGTTACCTATTGCGTTAGAGTTGTCTGTAGCTCAGGTCTATCAGTAATGGTAGTTGTTTTGCAAGCTGAGGCAGTGATTCACACAACCACAAAGAAACGGCCGTTGGCATGACCTGACTGAAAAGTGAAACACTAACAGTGTGGTAGGTATAACTTCGTATCAGTGCCTGTTTTCCTTACTGCCCTCTAATTGAAACATCTGGGTCGTTCATAACATCGGTTACACGATCACCCAATGAGCTGTTGGCTGAGAAGGATATGTACAGGATAAAAGCTCAAGGGCATTCATGCTGTAGCAGTTCCCACTGTGCAGGCTGTCCCCCTGGTGAACATACCTTAATCTCCTGCTCTTCCACAGCTTACATTGGCCAGCAGTGACCATGTAATGTCATCTATTTGCTCACATCTTTAATGCTGCCTGTGCAGTTAAATCTCTGTATCTGTATCTCTATATTGACAAGCATGTAAACAGAATTTTAAGTGTTCCTACATCAGTTTCTAATATTTGTGTGATTTTGGTCTGAATATGAGCCATGTCTTTAAACTAGTGGTACTCCATAAATATTTGAAGGGGAATAGTGTAACTTATGGATAAAAGGATATGGATATTATGGATATTTTAAATGGAAAGCTCCTTTTTAATTAGGAGTTGTAAAATTTCAGTGATTTTTAGATATTAATATTTGATATTAATATAATAATAAGCATATTGTATTTTCTGGCTCGAAATGGTTGCCTCTGCAAATTTTGCCAAGAATGAATTTCTTCCCAGCGCTGGATTCCCCAGAACTCTCTAGCATGTCTGGAAATTATTTTTTACTACTATGGAATAAGTTAAGATTTAACCTGAAATGTGGGTATTATATCCAACTGAACAAGCAGGAAAATGTCATGGCAGTCATCAGCTGTTTGTCCTGAGGAGTTCACTACCCCTCATGTTTTGGGCACAGATCACATATTTACTGACACAGACATTTTGAACAACCTAACATAATGTATGTGTGGGCCGACCAGCCTGATGGCTCTAAAAGCCTGTTTTAGATCAAATTATTTGGTGGAAATATACAGCAGGCTAATTGTTGATGGATAACATTAGCGATATATAGGATTGGCTGGTGTCCTATAGATGACTGTTTCTTTCAAGGTGATGTAGTAGTCTGGGTTTCTTTCAAAATCCACTGATAGTAAATAATACAGCAGAAGTGGTGAGCTGTAGATCAGAGCCTGGATATGGTTGTTGAGTAGTTCATCTTTATTTTTCTCCTTTTCGGGCTGCCAGTCACTGTTATTGGAAATCTCCGAACGTTTCTTTTATCACTCACCATCCAAGCCTCCACACCTTGCCCTCACCCTGCTCTCTGTTTCATTCCTTATCTCTTTTGTTTCTGTTTCGCCTGCCTTCAACATCTTGCGAACAGACACACCCTGTCTCTATAACACACTTTCATGTCCAGCTGGGCTCAGGGCAAATAGTGAATCACAAAGGGTAATGTGAAGCCTTTGCTCACAGGTCAGATTTGGACCTCAGCCTAGTGTGCCAGGGCATGGCATAATTTATTATTAACTAAGTTCCTTGCTGGAAGATTATCTTATCTGGACTCTTCTTGTTATCATGTTTTATTATACCAGTACAGCTCTTATCACCTTGTGCTCACAAGTGCTGGTGGAGCTCCAGATCCAATTGTTACTTTGCTGTCACTTTCACTGCTACAGTTTTAAACTAAGCAGTCTAGAACTGAGACCGAGTTCCAGAAAGTTGTCTTGTTCTCGTTGCCAGCCGTTTGACTTGTCATAGTAGGAAAAGCACAGGTACACTAGTAGCATTAACGATGGTTCAGTGTGTCAGTGAGCCAGCATGCACAATACCAGGATCCTGAAACTGAAGCAGTGAAATGGAATTCAACTTTTTCTACTGTGACATGTCAAAATGTCCTCTGTGTAAAACGCCTATACCGACATGTAGGGATTTGAGCAACAACTTTTTTCTTCTGTAAATTCTGTTTTAATTCTCCAGTTTTCATTGTTTTAGGTTCAAAAACATCAAGAGTGCGTCGTATCTAAATGGATATTTTTTATTGTACCACCTCACATCCACTGTAAGCTTTAACGCGACTTCTAGTTCGTGTTCTCTTGTTCTTTGAAAAACTGTGAAGCAAGAACATATTGCTTATAGTGCCTCCATCTGAGATACGCACATTTTCTTGATCGGGATGTTGGGTTTGATGCAAACGGCAACTAAATGTTACTCAAACTGAAATCTGGAATTACATGCACTTATTGCACACTGTGATTTTTGTTTTGATGTGCAGAATTTGCCTCTCTATCTTTTTCCTGAGAAAGTGTCTTGAATATGTCCTTGTGGTTCCAGGCAGTGCTGAGTTTGAAATTCAACATCATTGTTGGGGTATTACTCAGTCCTAAACATGGCCGGCAACGATTCGTTTTTGAGTTTAAAGTAGTATTCTTTGGCTACTGCTTAGAAACAATTGGGGATCATTGGGATCATTTGTATGTAAGGTAACATCAGGCCAGAGACTGTAGTGGCCTGTTTTGACTGAATTAATGTAACTGCTAGCAAAACACAGAATTTTAAAAAGACATTGAGGAAGAAACTCTGTTTAATGTGGATCAGTCATATCTTGGCCGATACCTGATCTTCTTAATAAGGTCAGTATCGGCACAGACCCCTCCCATAGTAAGATTTATTGGAGATAACTCCAGCATCGGCCACCCTGCACAGGCTGACCATAAGAGCAGTAATAACTATTATATGACCATTATATAACTCCTTTTTCAAATTTTATCGTAATATGTTATGTGTACTCAAACTATGATAGTACCATTCGTTCATTTCAAGCACCCAATGCTGCTGCTGTATGAGATTTAAATCATACAGATTTTGCCAAACTAAAGAATACAGTGATTATTTTAGTTGACTCATAAGATAGAAATCTTTTATGTTTTGATAATCCACTAAGTAGTTATGAGGATTAATTGAATTTAAATAGAAATCTGTAATCTGGATCTGAATCTGATCAATTTCCTCACTAAATCCTGATTTGATTGCCTCAAGTGGAGAATAAAGACTAAGAAGCTTATGAATTTGATGTGTTTATCAAGCAAAGTGTGTACTGCACTACAGGGCTCTACGCTAACTTTTTTCCCAACGAGTACATGTGCTCCTAAATGTTGGAGCACACAAAGAAATTTAGGAGAACAGTGAAAAATGTAACACAGAGTTTATTAACAAACAATGTATTACATACATATTTATACTGTGTAAGTGCGTTTGTGCATGCGCCTTCTCCTTGTGCACTTATGATGTAGAGTTTGGTCGTGTTAACATGCTTTATTTTTACACGGAAAGTGACGCGTTAATGCATAGAGTTTGGTTGTGTTAACATGCATATATATTCATGAGGGTTGCCTCAAAGATGTCTAACAACAATGCAAGTAAGCACATTGTGCATAAATTAGTGATGTGGGCGTCTACGCACTCGTTACAGACACCTACGTACACCGCAAAGGAAATTGCATAGTATGAAACGCAAGCCAGAGGTGTGGTTTAGAAGAAGCCAATTTAAACTTTCAGTGGGGATGGTGAAGATACAGAAGCAGAAGAAATCTAGCTAGCTTTAGTGGAATGAAATCATATGAAAATGAAATGGAATGGGATAAACAGTGTTTCATTGGCTGTGACATGGTTGCTTGTAAAGTAAGTGCTTTCTCCAGCACAGCAGCCTCAGTTTTGCCAGCAGTACCAGAGATAGAGACAAGCCGCAGAATTTGGCTTCACCACGTTCTGATAGTTCTGTCGTCATTGAACCAAAGATAATACTTCCCATGTGACTGGAGTTAATTCTACATTTACATGTACTGTGGCATACGGCACAGGTGACTTGTTAATAAGAGATCAAGGGCGTTTGAGTCATTCAACCCTTGTGGAATGGGTATTGCATAATTTTCCAAATGTGTCCCTCCATTTTCACAATGTCGGAGATTAAGTGGAGGTTTATTAGCCTCTTGTATGTTTCAGGATATATGTATTGGAATTAGGAGACGCTACAATTTCACATCAAAAAATGTTCTAATCCTGGGACTGCTCCCAGATGTGACATCACTGAAAAATGCTTTAGAATATTTAATGCAATGCCTAGTCACGGATTAATGTTGTTTTTTTTTTATAGACCTGAGTCTTAGCACCTCTTAACGGGGTGGCTAACTAAGGTTATGATGCATTTAGAGGAGACTAAGAAGGTTAAAATCTTATCTTCATGTATGTATGTTTGCCAATAGGCTATGCCAATGAGGTTGGGGAGGCTTTTCGTGCTCTGGTACCAGTGAGTTTTGTATGGGGCAGCTATGCTGTGGCCACTGCGTACGTTACTGCTGATGCTGTGGACAAAGGGAAGAAAGCAGCTGTGGTAAGAAATTACCATTTGTATGTGTAATCTTCATTAATAATCATAATGGTCAAATTTCCATTATTATGTAATGAGAAAGGGGTAAAAATAAATATTAGGTCGTCATCTTAGATCAGGGCCCAAGAATTACAAGAGAAATCTGAAGGGTCATGTGGTGCATTAACAGAAAGAGGAAAAAATATTTCTGCTACATAAAGTTATTTTTTAAGACTTTCCTCTAATCTTTGCTGTTTTTCTTGTGACTTACTGTATATTTTTACTGCTTCAGGACTGTCTTAGTGGATCAAATAGAAACTGAATAGAAAGAAACTAGAAATTCAGGTCATTATGAATAAATTATTAGATTACTTTGTGTATTATCCACTGTGTTTGAAAACCTCCTGTGACTACCCTCATTTTCTGATCCTCCATCTGTTCCTCAAGGCCCATGGGGACAACCCAGGGAAGACAACACGGGTAGCGGTGGCAGTGGTGGACACGTTTGTGTGGCAGGCCCTCGCCTCTGTGATCATCCCGGGCTTCACTATTAACCGTGTGTGTGCTGCGTCACTATACCTGCTGGGCAGAACCACCAAGTGGCCCCTGCCCGTCCGCAAGTGGACCACCACAGCTATAGGCCTCTCTACAATCCCCTTCATCATTACTCCTATAGACAGGTTGGCACAACTGTATTTGTTTCTTTTGTATAATCATGGAATATATAATCTGCTCAGTATGTAAGATTTTATTTGAAGGTTTAGGCTGCTCACAAATAATTAGCAGTTTTAGCTGCAGTTTAACACTGATATGGTGTTATGTAATTTATGTACTCTATATACAATGTGAAAAGGTACGTCTGGTGGTTATTGTCAACAAATCACATTGAAAGACCAAAACCAACAATGAATTAATCAAACAAGTATTTTCTGTGTATCCAATAAAAAAAAAAGCTCGTAGCTGGTAGTAAAAAATATACAGTTGTTTTTTTTTTTTTAACATTCGCAAACGATTTGATGAAACATAAACTCACTTTTCATTCTCAGCGAGTAAAATAGGATGCCGGTCTTACCACCAATGGCAATGACAGTCACATGACTAAGTTATGGTGCCACTAACAAGGACAACAACACAGTAGTTACACAAGAAACTCTCGCCTTTATTGCTAGAGATGCTCTTATTAAGTGACAAAAAAAATCAGCCACTATTGCGAACCAACAGAAATCTGCACAAACGGCATCCCTCTTAAGGGGAAGTTTTCATAGATCACTTCTGCTTTTACTAATTGGATTCAGAAATACTGTATTATGAAACATCACAATGTTTCCACTTTCTGTACCCTGTAGGTCAGTGGATTTTCTGCTGGACTCGAGCCTTCGGAAGGTCTACAATGAGGAAGAGAAGCACAAATGAGGCCGGATCATGCAGGACAAATTGTCCCCTCCTGGGTAGAGATCAGTCCAGTCTACGCAGACCTATGCTGGTTATCCACCACTGTCAAGTACTAAAGAAGTGTGAGGAACAATTTCATGGAGCAAGACTCTACAGTTAGTCAAAGATACATATAATAAAATATTATTTCAGAATAAAAAAAAAAAAGCAACTTTAACCTCTCAGGGCAATCTGGGTAGCGACAACAAAAAATGTATGAAAAATATATACAGGGATACAGCGTCCTGTTACAGAAAGTTGTGGGCTGTGGCTGACCTCATGTCCAGATGTCAAGGAGATTAAATACAAATCCACACTTTCTGTGTTTATTAGCCATATTCAGTGGTACTGTAATGACAGGCCAGAAAGCCAGTTTGCCATAATGTCCCTCTTACTTAAAATTTGTCTTCAACTGTTTCTTTCTGAAAACAAAGATGTCTATTTCTTGAAATAGATCTTTCAAGAGTATCTTGTTTAATTCTACCTTATTGTTGGTCATGGGAGCAAAAGATTGCACTGGGAGCATTTCTTACACGATGGTCACAATCTATATTATTCTGTATGGTATATGGTTCTAAGAATACTTGTACTAACATAGTGCGGTGAACCTCACAAGTATTTGAATTATTTTTCACCAATGTAGAAAAATGGTTGGTCAGTAGGTTTGTAGGCAGACAATCTTAATGGACTGTAACTTCTTCAGTCTGAAAATGTTAGACATGCCAGTTTCAGACATCTGGAACTAATTTCTTTCCGGCATCAGGAGTTCAGCTTGTTTTGACTCCACTTGGCTCCAGATGAATCTGAGACAGTATGGTATGAAGTATACAATCGGGGTAAATTAGAGCTGAAAAATAAGCTTTGGGTGTACACTTTTAACAATTTTGATTTCCATCTAGTACATTAAATTTAGTGTTGAACTTCTCAAATACTTGTGGTCAGTGTCGTACCTATGCAGAAAAGAATTTAAAGAATTATTTTAGAAACATACAGATACTGTATGTCTATATCATTTCCAATGCTTTTCTTTGAGGAGCCAAGTGATATACTGTATCTCATGCTGAACTATGCAAGGGAAAGAAGTCGTTGTGTACAGACGAGAGCTTCACAAACTACAGGGATTGTTCTCTCACTTTAAAAAAAAAAATGTGGTTACGTAATGTTAAAACCACATGTAGCTTGAAATGTGGATGAGCTGTCCCTAAGACAAAGAGGAACATACTGTATCAATAACTAGCAATAACTTTTGTTTAACGTGTTTGTGTCACACCATATTTGTCTTGGCAATGAAGGATGTGGTTCACTTTGCCATGGAAAGAGATTCTGAAAAAATTGTGAAAACTTGGGGTGCACCAATTAACGTGTTTTTACTTGCTGATACCGAGTAGTGATGCAACCTTTTCAATAGTATTTAATAACCAGATCACAATGCCACTCAAACAGCACTTGTTTTTTATTGGCTTTTTAAATGATTGAAACACATATGCTGTACCCATGCTAAGGGTACAGACCATTGTCACATCGGACAATTTGACTTTGAGCAGGAAAGGCAGATGTGTAAGTAAGAAAGATGCCAAAGTCAAAGGTTCACACATAGTTTCTTTAAGTGTCCCAGTAAGCCATGCCAGTGATTAATGGTGCATAGTAACTGTGCTTTTCCTGCTGTGACGTGTCAAAATGTCGGCACTGAAAAAAGCATATTGGTGCATCCCTAGTTTAAAAATAAATAAATATATATATATATATTCATATTCAATTTTAACATTTTAGATTGTACACAGAACTTAATTGTTTTTATTGTTGCGTGCTGCAAATGAAAAGGACTGGTTTACTTTTTTTAACATTTTCAATGTTTTTTTTATGTGGCAGTGTGTTCGGAAGTGGGTTTTATGAGTCACATTTTCAGCCTTATCTGGAAAAAAAAAAAGGTTGAGGTTGTCAAACCTCAAACTTTGTTCCGTTTACTGTAGTTCACTGGGTGGAGATTATTTTTCAAATGTGAAAGCAACTGGTGAATGCTGACGCACCATTCATTACAATGGAGACCTACTACTTAGCAGTCCTCTTCTGTAACTACGGAGAAAAAAAAACCTTGTGAATCTGAAATAAATAATGTAACAATGTGTGATTTTTATATATTTTTTTTCAAACATCACAAATCACACCACTGGCCTGTTTCATTAATGAGTAATAACAGTTATGTGTCAAGTTCTTGTAAAGTGTTTTTTCATCATTCCTGCAGTTATCTTTTTACAATACAAATATTGACAACAAATAAGGCAGAACCACTTTAGAACCACTGTAGCTTTGGGAAATAATGACTGACAGCTCAGTTTTGTGAAGAATGTCAAATCATTATCTAAACAGTTCTGTATCACGGCCTCCCTATAAGAACACCTAACTGCAGTGTGATTTCAAGTGCCAACATAACAACTTGCTCTTTGTGCAGGCACAGTTTCCACTTCCTGAGTAACCTACTGTCACTTTAAGATGAAAGAGGTGGTTTAGCCAATGAAATGGAAGCACTCAAAAGCACATCAGAAGAGGGATTTGAGAGCCCAGTTGCAGTAATTTATTTTGATTGAGTCAGGAGGCCACAGCTGATGTCAATCCTATAGATGAAGTGCCCACATAAAAGGCTAAGGAAGACCAAGCACTGATAAGCACAGTCATGTTTGTTCATAATGTTGTGTTCTTGGCTTTTTTGGCCACATCAGCTGGTCAATCAGGTAAGAAGAAAAATGTAAAATTCCTCTTCTGTTCGCTTATGTTTTGATCAATGTGCTTACATTTGATTTGTGACGGATCCTGCTGAAATTACTGCACCTGTTCCCTTGCCTTCCCTCTGTACCACAATCCCGACATATGAACTTTCACAGGCATTCCTCGATACATCCAGGGCCAATGGATTATCGCTGATGAGAATCCACAGTACATAGACACTGATGGACTAGCAGAGGAGAGAATATGGCCCGAGAGCCCACCAGAAGCTGCAGAGGTGATGATGGCGGAGGTCCAGAATTTGCTGACCACTCCAGAGCCATATGCTCTGAAGGAACAAGGTGGGCTGGTAATGGTACTGCATTTATAATCTGAGCACCATGCTTCCAACATGTCGATAGCATTCACAGGGCAGTTTAGCCAATGAAATGGAAACACTCAAAAGCACATCAGAACAGGTGGTTTGATAGCCCATGCAGTAATTTCTTTGAGTCAGGAGGCCACATCTGATGCAAATCCCATAGATGAAGTGCCCCCATAAAAGGCAAAGGAAGACCATGCGCTGGTAGGCATAGTCATATTTGTTCTTAATCTTGTGTTCTTGGCTCTCGGCCATGTCGGTCAAGTAAGAAGAAAAATGTAAAATTCCTCTTCTATTAGCTTAAATTTTGATCACTGGTTACATCTGACTTGTGCACCTGTTCCCCTGCCTTCCCTCTGTACCACACTCCTGAACACTTGCAGGCATTCCTCGATACATCCAGGGCCAATGGATTATCGCTGATGAGAATCCACAGTACGAAGACACTGATGGACTAGCAGTAGAGGAGAGACTATGGCCCGAGAGCCCACCAGAAGCTGCGGCGGTCCAGAACTTGCTGACTACTCCAGAGCCATATGCTCTGAAGGAACAAGGTAGGCTGGTAACAGTAGTGAATTTATAATCCAGAGCATCTTGTCTCCAACATGTCAATAGTGTTCACCATAGCCGCCTTTGTTAAAACTGTCCAGACTACATCAAGAGTACTGTTATATTTTTTTGTTTGTTTCCTGATAGACTCAGATGAAGGGGATGCATCAGCAGTGTGGAAGATCATCCTGGTAGTTGCCATCCTGCTGGTGTCAATAGTGGGATTTGTGTGCATGGCCTATTACCTTTGTGTCTGGAGAGGAGGCAGGATTTACTATCGGCCTCAGAAGGGCGATAATGCTTAAAATAAAGTGAGCTTTGTGTAGAAACAATTCTCAATGAGTCATTTTGTTTTTGAAGGCATTAGTCAAACGGAAATGGGACTGTAAATCTTAAGTGAGAACTTTCTTTTTTTTTTTTAACGCTACAGCTCGGTATTCTCTTTACTACCATGACATCTGATAAGGAAGTATATCAGAAGTCTGGCCATCATTGGGAGTGTCAGTTAAATGCACATTTCCTGATAAGATGCTCCCGGTTCTTCAGCCAAACTTCTAAGACGACTGTCACAAGCTGCTTAATTGCCAAGGAAAAATGGTTGTAGAGTAAATGTGATTTTTAAGTATACTTTCTGTATACCAGTGTATCAAAACTGTAGTTAAGATAAGGTTAAATATATTGAAATGCTTCTCCTGCATCTTTGTGTGCTCTTGGCAACAAAAATGGACCATATTTTTATGTATACTCTAAGGATCAGAAATTTTTTATTTATTTTTTAAACATAGAAATTGGTGCCTTCTCAGTTCTAATATCCTGTAACCCTTTATAAAACCTGGAATTTTTTTTTTTTTTTTTTTTTTAGGTTTTTGAATTACAAATCAACAGATAAGATATTGGTTTGACTTTCAGTAAACTGTTCATCTTTAAGATGACTTTTTTTTTTTTTTCTTTTCAGACAAATCCTATCTAGTTATTGTAATGGCCACTAGAGGTCATCACTAACATTGTTTGTGCCATGCTCCACCTATACACTTGTCAGGACAGCAGCTATGCACACTGGAAAGACCTGTATTTAACTATACAGTAAGTTTTTATACTTTATTTTTTATTTTATTTGACACCAGTGGATTGGTTCACTGATCTGAGATTATAAGCACACATTTTGAGACTCCAACCTCAGTTAGGCTTTAGGTCCTTAATGTATTTATGTATTTGAGAGCATAACTTTAAAATGTAACTTTTGTTTATCTAAGATAAACAGTGGCTCTCTGGCCAATTACCACTTATGTCAGCTATGCTTGTGTAACTTTTAGAAAGAGCATATTCTTTTGTTGGCCAACAGAACTGCCCAGACTTGTTGAGCCATAGATGGCTCATTGTGTGAATATCCTTTTAACAGTGTCTAATAGGCATAAAGGCGTCTGTATCTTTTGTACCTTGAGAACATTTGAGTAAAAGTTGAATCCCTACAGCGATGACTCAACTTTTTCATTAAAGGCTTTTTCTATGAAACATTTACAGGACCTGTATTTTCCTCTGTAACCACCAGCCCCTGTATCACCAAAACTCTTCTCACTTTGCAAACTCCAGTTTATTTTTCGCTGCCTTTAGCAAACATTTTCCTCTAAATAACAATTCATCTTGATCAGAGTTATGGCAGAATTGGAAGGCAGGCTGTTGGCAAAACCAGTGTACTGCTAAGAGTAATGTTTTAATTCAGTGTCAAGCAAGCTCAGATCAAATCCACAAACATAAGTCCCCCTTGAGCAATATCAGGTGGCATTAGGGGGCCCAAGGAGACAAAAAGCTGATGAATTGAATTAATCTCCCCTCCCGTGATGGATGGATCTGTTCACAGGGGGGTGGAAAAGGGGAGCATTGTTCATCTGTCACTCAGATTGCCATGTCCCTCTATGATTTGTGCCTGGGTTGTGAAGGCCACAAGTGGCCAAAAGACCTCCCTCTCTCCTCACTTGTCTGACTGCTTTTTTTTTTCTGGAATTCCCAGGCTTTCAATTGCCTCCACCCCCACAACCCACACTGATATCTACACAGCCAGATGCAGAAAAACTAGCCTTCACTCAGGACAAGCAAACATAAATATGTCACTCTTGCCTTATTTTATATACAGTTTGTGGGGTTACATTGTAGTTTGCAATGTGTGCATTTCAGATAAAAATTCAGATACAAAATCCCTAAACTACTCTGCACACGCTGGACCAAGTCATAATTTGCAAAAGGTGTGTAATTACATCACGAAGCGTAATGTCATTTGAAAAATTAAAAATTTGTGATATATTTGCCACAATATAATAAAATGTAATTACATTTTCTTTTCACAAGGTAACACAAAACTGGATTATGTCTATTATTCAAAATAAACTGTGCATGAGTCCAGTAAGAAAAAGTCTTCCTAATACATGTCAAATATAGAGAAGCTGCACAAAAAAGTACACATTTTGTTGTACGTATGCATATTTGGATTTGCTATATGGTTATGTTGAAATTATTTTCCCTGGGATTTGTTGTCTGAGCTTATATGCTTTATTCTGTTCCATTAAAATATGTTTTGAACACAGAGAGGTCCATATAAGTACAAAGTGGAAGAGCTTGGCTTTTAACTGGAGCTCTTTTGAGTTTTGAGTTGCCTTGTTTGGGTTTCCAGACTTTAAAAAAATGAATGTTTTGATCCAAGCTAATATTATGATTCATTTAGCCCCGTGTGTTAGATTAGGCCCAGAGTGATAGATTAACATATGAAGCCCCTTCTATGCTGCTCAACATTTTATATTAACAAACAAAATGTAATCCAGTATTGGCAATGAAGGCTGCTGCACTTTATAACAATGTGGGGGTGGGCACTTTCTTGGCTCTGATTCTTTAGTCTCCATTGTTTTGCCTGCCCCTTTAAAGGCACCTGACCCACTATAGGAACAGGTGCTAAAAGGTGATTCAATAGAACTAACAGAGCTCTGATTTCTTCACTGCTTTTATGCTAAGTGAAGATTACAAACTGAGATCAGATAATATCTGCTGCCTGAGGATACTGGAGAGGACTATGAAAAAACTGCAGCAGCAGGTGAATAGGAGGTAAAGCAGTGGCTGTCATAAATGAATACTGTAGGTAAGCCGTGCCACTAGACTAATGTGGCATTGGGTGCAGAGGTCCTTGGCCAGGAGAAAAACTTGCAATGGCAGAAGTTACAATGGGAGACTGGGGAATAGAGAAGCCTCTTGTCCAGTGCATGCTTGGACACGTTCCAGCCCAGAGGACCTATCCCATCATGGTCGCAGGGGGCTGAACTGAACCAACCCTGAACAGGACAGGATAACCAGGTATAAAAAATGCATGCATGGTTGGAAAGAAGAGCCATGCTAGCTGGCTGCTCTGTAAGGTTGTACTTAGGCAAAGGGATGCTTTGAGCTAAATGCTATTGTCAGAATGCTAACATGCTCGCAATGACAGTGTTAACATGCAGATGCTAAGCAGGTATAATGTTTACCATGTTCACAAACTTAGTGTGTTACCATGCTAACATTCACTAATTATCAATAAACACGAAGTACAGCTGAGGCTGATGGGAATGTCATTAGTTTTACAGGTATTTAGTCATAAAATATTGGACATATTGAAATTTCTGTTGATAGTGGCGCTACATGAAAAATTAAGGGATCACCAAAAGTTATTAGAATTCATCTTGAGGGGGACATGAATGTGTGTACCAGATTTCATGGCAATCTATCCAATAGTTGTCGAAATATCTTACTCAAAACCACATGGTGGTGCTAGAGGAAAAGATAACGGATCACCTAAGTCAGTAGGATTCATCCTCTGGGAACCATGAATCACGTCTGTACGAAATTTGGTGCCAATTCATCCTGTGGATGTTGCGATATTTCACAGGATAAGGGAAAACATTTACCAAAAGTCAGAGGATCACCAAAGTCGTCATCTTCTGGGCACCATGGATATCTGTATGAAATTTCATGGCAGTCTATCCAGTAGTTGTTGAGATATTTCAGACCAAAGTGGTGAACCGACTGTCCGACATTGCCATAACTAGAGCTATACCGCTAGCATGACCAAAAATCATTACTCACAACTCACAAGCGTAAAAGCATTAGCAACTAGATATAATTTCATTTGACTTCTTGACTTTGTTCCTTCATTTGATCCCTCCCCTTAAAATAACTACTAAATAAACTAAATGATCAGACACAATCATTAGTAATGGGCAATGGGCCATAATTCTATTACACTACAATGGTGGTTACTATAATGCTCTTGCTC
This sequence comes from Maccullochella peelii, assembly GCA_002120245.1. Classification (NCBI taxonomy): domain Eukaryota; kingdom Metazoa; phylum Chordata; class Actinopteri; order Centrarchiformes; family Percichthyidae; genus Maccullochella; species Maccullochella peelii. The sequence goes on along the minus strand of LKNJ01001057.1, from coordinate 37,464 downwards.
TCTCTCTCTCTCTCTCTCTCACACACACACACACACACACACACACACACAGCTCTCAGTGTCCCCCTTTTGTGAAGGACTGTGTTTGTGGAAAGGCCACTTTAAGGGCACTAACTGAAATGTTTGACGCTCACTGGTAGATTTATTGAGGTCAGCAGAAGGCTACTTTTTGAGAAACAGAGGAGCGGGCTATGTTTGGATTGATTTTCATGAATGATATTATGCTGTGAGCAAAAGGGAAACAAAAGACAATCACGGCACATCAAATCACGCCACAAAAGAGATAAGGGAAGGCAACATAAAAAATGAAGGGCAAGGCCAGTGCCATGTCACTGAGCATTAAACTAATAAATATCAGTTTCTGTCTCTGAAACGTGAAGACAAGGAGCATTGAGAATTCTGCCAGATTATGCTGTTATGCTGATTTGATGAAGTTCTTTACTCTGGAAGGGGGAAAAATTAGCACATTACTGGTATTGTAGTTTATTTTTAAATAGCATCTTTAGAAAATAAAGGCAAGCAACATACTCATACAATTAATTGAAACATGTCAAAAGACGATAAATACAATATTTAAGTTAAAGGTGCAGGGTCAAACAGTATAATAATCAGCACAAAAGACACATACAAATAAGTGAAATGAAATGAATGATAACAAAACAACCAGTACTCTATGTCTTTAAGATCATTTTTGCAACCGCAAATTACACTATACATCTGCAAATCAGGACCTTTATACTGACAGAATGATACTAGGAATAGTTCAGATTCATGTGGATCAATATGTATTGGCTTAAAATGGATTCAAGCCAAACATAAAAGCAACATGACAGCGCTTGTTTCAACAAAGAAACTGTCAGTGGTGATTCCTGATTAGACAGAGTACAGTGTGATACAGGCTGTGTGCTCTGCATGCTGACAAAGCTCTCTCTCTGTCTCTCTCTCTCTCTCTCTCTCTCTCTCTCTCTTTGTGAAATGAATTAGGAGAACATGAAAACTGAGCAGACCCTCAGCAATACATTATGTATGAGGAGCTCGAAGGCTCCTACTGAATTCTGTTCAGGTGGCATCAGAGGGTGCAGCCAAGTGGAAATGCTGGCTGGTCACTTAAAGCACACTATCTGTGGTAATATTTCTACATGAAAGTGCAGCACACAGCTTGGGCTATATTCTTCTGCTTGCAGGTTGCAATATGCAATACAACCAGGTTTCTATAGTGGCCACAGAGGAGGTTTACTGGGGCAACAGGGGATTAAAAGTCTTGCTCTAACCTTCAGGCTATCTCCTACGCTGCATAACTTTAAGCTTCTATTTGCAATTTAAATTAAAATCTATATTTTGTTTCCCATCTTGCACTTGATTTAGTAGTTACAGCATATCTGTGGTAATCACCCTTGTCTGCAATGTAAGAGGAGGCTTGCAGCACACATGTCATCTGTGCATCAGTGAGTTTGACAGCTTGATATCATTTCAAAATCAGATAACATACCATATGATTCCTCATCTTCTGTTGAAATGAGATAACATCTAATTTCCCATGTCTCGAGTTATCTCACAAAGACATTGTCTGCCCATCGTGAAATCGATATGCTGCGGAAACACCATTACAACAGTCTTCACAGTGCTTGAATGAATCACTCGAGATCACAGATGAACATGCACACATAGGCAGATGCAGAGACACACACACATACAGGAACAGGTACACAAACAAACTGTCACCTCCAGTGTGTCCTTTGATATAACAACACACATTAAAAAGCACAAAAAGCACAAGAGTGCTCAGTGTAATTTAATTGTGTGTCAGTGCCTAGAAACAAATCATTGGCACGTTGAGAAATGTGCATAAAATCCCCCAGGAGCAGAACCAGTATCAGGATGAATTATACTGGGTGTAGTGGGCTCACAGGGGAGAGGGGATCATGGTCAGTGGAGTGCATCCTTTACCAACAGACAGACAGCTACACTACAGTCATTAGTAGCAAAGTACAGAGGGAGGGAACATCTATCATCACAAGGCAGAATAGACAAAAGAAAACAGCAACATATTAAAATATGTGATACTAGAGTGTAGAGTAAGTGAGCAAACCTGAATTTAGTGTTGAAACAATTCGATTAGTCAACCAACGGAAAATTGTTCAACGGCATTTTTGATAATTAATTATCTGTTTACCATGTAGTGTCTCTGTAAAGCTGCAGGCACAGCGTTGCTTTGAGCTAAATGCTAACACTAACATGCTAAAATGCTCACAATTATAATACTAACATGCTAATGCTAAGCAGATATAATGTTTACCAAGTTCACCGTCTCAGGAAAAGTGAAGGGATCACCAAAGTCAGTCGGGATTCCTCTGGGGACCATGAATGTGTGTACAAAATGTTGTGCCAATCCATCAAGTGAATGTTGAGATATTTCATTAAAAACAAAATGATCAACCTGCTGATGGCGCTGTAGGAAAAGTCAGGAGATCCCCAAAGTCATTAGGATTCATCCTCTGGGAAAAATGAATGTCTGTGCAAAATCTCATGGCAATTCATCCAATCGTCGGGACCAAAGTGGTGGACTGACTGAAATGACCAACAGCCCGACCATCTGCCATCCATAGGGCTAAATATAATAATAATAATAATAATCGCCCCAGTAACAGGAAAAGAAAGCAATGCATTCCGACTCGCAAGTAGATAGACACAAAACAAGCATATAAGTGGAAACAGACAGCATATTCAAGGTAACACACATTAGGAGAGTTACAGTGGGTATACAGTAAACTGACAGGGAGATAAACAGACAGTCTACTTCTGAGAGCAAAATCAGAAGTGGACTGGGCAGTTAAAAAACAACAACGATGAGCTGATGACAGTCTAAGAAGAGTTAGACCTATAGATGTTCTGTGATTTAAAGTCTCTCTCTCCCTCCCTCTCTCTCTCTGGCGCTGCTATAATTTTCCTGGGTGGAATGATGGATGAGGCGGTGTCAGCCCATGTTCATTATAATGCACACCATCTATTCTTCTCAGCCAGACTCTGCGCTCCAGGAAATGCCAAAGAGGTAGTGGAGCCGCGAAGAGAGGAGAAACTCTCATCTGATTTTATGGAGAGAATTTGCTGCTAGGTGTGTGTGTGTTAACTTAGTGCACGGTGATCCATCAATCACTAATGAAGATACTGGGAGGCTACTGCTTGTTCTTAAAAGAAACACATTCCTCTCTGGGTATGAATGATAAAACACCCTTCGATGTCCATGCAAGCAGAATCCCTTGCAATATGCTCACCCTAAATTAATAATGAGCACTCCAACAGTTAGCTGTATGCAAAACATTTAGAAAAACATGTAGAAAAAGTGTTTGTCATCATGACCTATTTGTAATGTTTTAAAGGCCCTGAAAACCTCTTTTCTGAATCTGCTCCTTACTATGAGCAATTGGACCCCACAAGATCACACCATTTTCTGACAGATTTGGAACAGTTTGAGTTATTTTACATTAAAGATTATTTGCATTTTTGTTTTTGTCTGTTTTCTTCACATCAGTTTGAAGTGGGTGGGGCTCAGTTAGAAAAAGGTGATGTCATGTGTGTTCATACACCAATCAGGATTTAGAAACATTTGAGTGAAAGAATGGCAGTTGTGGGCTTGTTTGGCTATTGTAAATCAAATATGGTCAAACCACACCCAGAGAGTCCTGGACTGGGTTGCACTAGCTGTGTGTAAGCTCTCAGCAGCTACTAGCTAGTTTTAGACTAGTAATTTAGTAAATCAGTTTGCACCATTATGCAAACATCTGTAGCACCGTTCAATCAAAAGCAATTAACTATGTAAACAGGAAGTAACTGTAGCATCACAAACTGTAACATGAATTAAAAAAATAACAGTTTTAGGAGGTCAAATGATATATTAAACAACTTGCCAATCCTTGTTAATGTAGGTATTATTTGGTTTTGTTCATATATGCATACATGGATAAATATGTGTGTCAGAGTTAGTAGCATTCAAATATCTAACTATGCTAACCTAACCGACGCTATTTGGTTATTTAGTATAACATTATTGGCGTAATGTTTTGTAATTTGAGGTATATTGTGTTGCTTTTGTGAAATGTAATTTAAAATCTTCTGTATTAAACAGCATTTCAAGCGTCAGGTCTTACTCTTGACTCTAAACGGGTAATATATGAGCAAGCTAATGTTAGCTTTGTCAGTTAGCTACGCAACAGTTACACCTGGCAGTTACTTTGTGTAAATAGTTACAACTAATCTCTACGTAAGAACTAGTTTGTGTGGTGCAACCTGTTTTAATGTAGTGATGTGTAAATCCCCACTTAGTAAACACTTGGTTTGTTGTAACTTGGCTAAGTTTCAATTTACGAAGAGCTGGTACAACTGGCTCCTGATTAAGCAGATTCGCTTTTTTAGTGAGTTAAACTCTTAATGAATAATACCTAAGGATGTTTTTCCCCCAAACTATAGCTTTAATTGGTGCTTTAATCATGAATATTTAATATTATAGAAAAATAATTAAAATTGGTAACCAAGTTTTAAGGGGCTTTAATAAACCAGCAAAAATGTTTTCTTTTGACAGTCCTGACCTATAAGTCAATTAATTTAGGTTTATTGCATAATTGATAAAAGTGTTTTAAAGGACAAAAAGACAAATCAAAATTTTAACAAAGTGAAACATTTACAGGAGAACTATTAAAACAGGAAATAACATATTTTATATGTTGCAAAAAGACTTGTGCCACCTCAATATACATCTGCCTAAATTCATGTGAGTATATGTTCATAGTTTACTGCAACTTGTCAGTTTATACAACAGGAGAGTACATTGAAAAGAAAATCCAGAGCCACACTTTAAACACACACACAAATGCCTATCCACTCAATCCCAAACAAGTCTAAACACATTGTCTAGACAAACACATTATCTTTAATCAGACCAGTAATGCATCTTTTCTCCTCACACACAGATCAAGTCAGTGGGGGCCTGACGAAGGGAAATACGTGGCATATTGATTTATTCAAACTGATAGCATCTCATCCCATCAGTTCCACACCAAGTGTGCCAAACTGTGTGCGAGAGTCTTTTGAAAGCCTTTAAGGATGTATTGAACAAAAGGAGGGGGAAAAAAGTCTCTAAATGAGTTCTGGATCATTCCTGAAGCAAAGGGATCAATAACCGCCAGGCTAAGTCCTCGCTCATCCATCTGATTCATATCTCTTCTCCCCTCTGCTTTTCAGATATAAGAGGAATCACTGGACTAAAGGCTCCCTCTCTGTGGCAATATGTACCAGCTGCATGCTGTTTCCTCAAATACATAAAGCTGTATGAAGTGATTAATGTCAGAAGTGTACTTATATCATAATGGATTGAATATGTCACTATATGATGATCTGTTCTAGAGATGTATGGCAGCAAGGGGAATATACAGTTGCTATAAATAGCTCTGTTAGATTTACACTTAGAAGTAACATCTCTGACATGTAGAAATTCAGCCTGGAACAGCGTACACTGTAAATTATAAAACAGAAATCATACTGTCACGGTGTATCCGTTTATACACTCCACATGATGGTGGGTTGATGTCTCTCTAAGAAAATGTAAAACTCCCAGTGCTGCAACATAAAAAATAAAATTCCTGTGTCATGTATTTACCTGACTATGATGGCTCTTGTGCTTAAATAATTGTTTTCCACTCAAATTCCATTAGATTACTTTGAAAAGACATCAGTCAGGTGAACAATGACACACTCAAATAACTCATTATCTTTGTCATCATGTATTTGCATATTAACTGCTTCTACATTATTTGTTTCCTCTCCTGACTAACCTTTAGGCTGCATCCTTAGATCATATAGCAGCTCTGACGCACTGATGACACTTCATACCTCCACCCTGCTGCAGTTGCTGCTCTAAAGACCAAATCTCACTCTTACAAATAATGAGAGCGCTCTTATTATTTGTAGACTGATTGAGCTCAGTGTTTCCATTGGGAGGGAGAAGAAACTTCCCCTGTCTGTAATTAGTTCAGCCTTAAACATAGCCTCACACTGACATGCCAAATAAATCCCTGGAAAGAGAGCTTGATAGGGTTAGGTGTGTAAAAATCATTGCACTTTTATGACTGCAAATGAAAAAGCCCATTCATTTCAATGTGAAACATTTTATTTTTCTGTGAGGGGCAATGTTATTGAGGGATAAAAAGCTTATTGACTGAATAAACCAACTATTGAATCTTTTTGAAGACCTCGAGGGGGATCTATGCGCAAAGGTCTGCAGCTATTGACTATTCATTTTCCTGTTTATTCATGACTAAAATTATATTTGAGATAAAGCAGTCTGCACTGTAGTATCATAGTTGCTGCAATTTGGTTAACAAGACAAGTCTGGGAAAACATTCTCTTATTGGTCCGAAGAGAATCAAGTTAACAAATGTACAATAGGTTTGAAGCTAAAACCAGAAACCAGCAAATCCAGTAACATTTATAATCCAAACATAAGGAAAATCCAAGAATATGTAGCACATGTACTGTATATAGGGCATATAATACCAGTACATTATTAATAATAAAACAAATACTTGATGCACTGACTCCTGGATGGCCTCCTCCGTCTACCTCAGGAAACTGTGGTTATATTTATAATCTTTGTTCTTCAGCCTCAAAGGGCACCACCTGCTATCTCAGAGAACAGAAAGAACAACTGAAGCACACTTTTATACTTCCAACAATATGTATGTGAATATAATAATGCATCACACATGACTATAGTACAATGGATAAAATAATATGTTTGTACTGTATAATTCAAATCAGTATAAAGTTAGGATATAACCGGCACCACAGCTACCATTGATGGTCAGGTCTCCAGTCTTTTTTGAATTTTGAGGGATTTAGCAACCTTGGGGTGGAGTTTAAATTGTAAGCTACAGTTAAAACCTCACACATAGTGCTTTTTTAAACTCAGTACATTTAAATGTAATTACTTTTAGGCCAACAAAATTACATTACACATAGTCATTTTTTGTATTTTTTTATATACAAATATTAATTAGTGCAACTTTAAATAAAATATAAGTGAACAATAAGATATGAAAAAACAAACAAATAAAAACAGTTACAGGGGTGGGGGGGACTTCAGCTCATCATGACCTCAGTATCTCTAAAATCTTGGCTACGGCCCTGGATGTAACCAATTGTATGTATGATTCCTATTGTTTCCTCATCTATGAATTTTCTTTCAAATAATAAAGGCCACCCAGTGTTGTGATGTGATGAATTTGGTGAGTGTAAGACTAACCTACATACAGTTGATGCCTCTTATGAAACACTGTATGAGCTCAGTAAGTCATTTTGACCTCTATTTTGTCACATCCTCTGTTGTGAGAACACAGTTACATTATGTAACACGGACACACACACCACACAGCCATGAAAAAAAATATAAAACATATAAAATAATCTTTCTTCAAGCACTTTTAATAGAGAGATGACGAGAAACAACAAAGCTACGTTTAACAACAAAGAGTGTAACAATAAAGGAATCCCTACGACTGATGACTGTCAGCTCGCACGACACGCACGGCGTCTCCAGCGTCGCATATCAAAAGATACTAAACAGTACTGTAATCCCACACTTTGATCACGTGAGCTCAAACTTGGCCAAATGGGAAGGCGAGTCTCTGTAGTACGCTTCCGACCGCCATTACATTACAATGCGTGGTGGGCTGGACGATCGTGCGCGGAGGAAAAAAAATGCTACAGGGGCGCACACTCACACTTATTTACAGATATAATGTCCGAGAAATAAACAATGAGGAAGGAGTCGCTGCCGAGGACACCGTGCACATGTGCGAGGATTTAATTCAATAATCAAATCATTTCTCGAGAAGGAGGAGGATACGCTGTTAAATGTCGTGGAAAGAAAAATCCTGCAGCATGCAACATATTCTTTATGTCAACGATCGGCGCCAGACAAGGACTGTCACTTTTGCTTGAACTGTAGCATTTAAAAAAAAAAAACCCCAGCAGATATTTTTGTGTGCAAGATTAAGGCTGTTGTGGCCGCGAGAGGACGTTTCGTAATGATATAAAACTGAAAGGAAGGAAGGAAGGATTTTTTTCAGACCTCCTTCTACAGAAACCTGCTTGTCGTTTTCCTGGTGGTGGAGTGTAAGAATAGTTTTTTCTTGTCTGAACGGTTTGACTCATGATTCAGAGCTACTGGGAACCCGCTCGACTTTGTCCGCCCTGCCACGGAGGAGCACTGGGGGTCTTTTCTTTTTCAGCGACCCCTCGTCTGCGGTCCGTTTTTAATTCAAGAGCAACAGAGGGCTTAAACATTCCTGCTCGCTGCGCCTGTTTGTGTGAGACAGACTGGGTTACATTGTGAGAGGAACGGTTGTGGTAAGAAAGAAGGCTATAAATAGCTCGTGCAATTCTCGAAAACTATCACAAGTGGTGCATCAGCTTGTGGAGCAGACAGAATCAGATATCCTGCATGTAATGTCTCGGCTTTAAGTTAATTGTTTTGCAGAGCGGCGAACGCTTCATATTTTTAAGAGAAGTTTGGACTCTTAATTTCGCATTTTTGGGGCTGTACATCGGCGCGGAAGAAAGGAGTCGTCTCCCCATGGATTATGCTCATTTAATGATGAAACTATCAGCGGAAAGACTGATATGGAAACGGGCTGATCTTCCTCTGTGCGTGGATTGAAATGGATACGTTTGTATGCTCTCCGCCTTTGACAATGATCAGATTTGGAATCGCCTGACCTGGATTGTAACAATGTTTTGATCCCCGCACACGCTTGGATTTACATTACAACATTATATACCCGCTGGGGCTTCATGGATGCATTCTGCACTTCTTTTTGAATACGCCCATTCCTCTGCCCGACCCCGAGTCTACTATCTGGACCTCTTGTTAGGTTATAAGCCTGCTTGTTTTGGCAGACTCGTAAGGGAACCGATTTGTCAGCCCTGCTCGGTGTGTGATACCGATGTAGGATTTCGACATGCCCAGCGCTGACGACCCCAACGGCGGACGATTATGACTACAACAGCGAATTGGGTGGCTAACGGGGCAAGCCTTGAGGACTGCCACTCCAACATCTTCTCTCTGGTACAGTATCAATAAATCATGCTCGTCACAGACACGCGTGCCAGTTGTGATCGACAAGGCATAAGACTTGTGGGAGGCACGCTTAAATGTGTGTCTGCTGTGCAAAGGTGAACCAATTGCTGATGTTGTTAGGTAATCATTAACACGGGTTAGTGGTGCACCAAATTTCACCACTAAGCCTGTTAAAATAAGACATCTCAGCCCAGAGGCCAGCCTCAGCCCTTAAATCAACATCAACTCCACTTTATTATCTGATTGCAACATTTCTCATAATGCTTAAAATACAATGCTCAAATGCTACCAAAACAAACTGACAGCTTATTTTGGCATGCAGTTTTTGGCGTGGGTTTGAGGAGATAAACAATACATAAACACTCATTTTTTTCCCACCAAGAGCACAGTGTGCTCTGGCCATTTTCCTCCTCCCCTTTTAAATAATAATTTCACTGAAAATTTAGCAGGAACTCTGTTGCATTGCCAAGCAACTAACTCGGAGAGACAGCGTACTGCTGCCTCTGTATTTATTTAAGAAAATTATAGTTTAATGTGTAGATCTATGAAAAATGGCTCACCAGGTTATAAACTGGAAGATTAGGGAACATTTTGTGTATAATGAGATTCTGACAGACAGCATGTATCAAACACACAGCGGAAACAGCACTTTCACACTCAGTTTATCTGTGAAAGGAAAGGGGTTTTTGACTCCAAGGGCAGTATCATTTCTGCAGAACTCACTGGTTCTGAGATTGAGCAGTGTGTTTTCACACATTTCATCCTGCAATCAGCGAGTTAACTGTCGTACTACAACAGGCAGCCAAGTGGAAAGGCATGCGAGACTGAGCTCAGGCATAGGCTGCTGAGAACAACATAGGGGTCCTGAGGGCTTTTTAGGTGATCAAGCAGGTTGTCCACCAGCGCTGTTACACTACACATGTCACACCAAAGCTGAAGACACACATGTCACATTGTATGGATTTTGAGAAACATACTTTGTAGTTGTCACACAGCTTTCAGAAATATCTAACATTTCAAACAAAGCACTGGCAGTTCTTCCTTCTCGTGTATTTCAGTAGTTTTTGTGGCTGTAAAGGGAGCAAGCAGGGAGAAAGGGATTCAAAATAGCATCTTAAGCTGTTCAAATTAGGCATGTTGTTTGAATTTCTGTGCAGTGACGCTGAAATAATTGCACCAGCGCTCCAGTATCAGACGTCTTAAATTCTCTCAGTCTGACACATAACCGTTGAAAACAGTGACTACGTCTCTGTCAACTACTCTGTCGAGGTTATTCCCTCGTGGAGAAAGCTTTCATTCACTCGCCGTGGCGTTGTTGGCCATCGTGCCGGTCCTGTGAACATCCCTTTCAAACTGAGGGAGAAAGAGACCATCCATCAGCTGGCTTGTTGAGAATATTTATGACTGGCTAGTGCCACAGCGGTTGCTCACTGGCAGGGCTCCTACAGGGAAGTCCAAGGCAGAACAAAACACTAATGACACACCAAGTGTCCTGGTTAGAGGGTAAGACTGACACAAAGAGACAGAGGGATGCAGATTGCATCCTGATGTTGAGAATGAGACATATGTGCATGATGAGCTTAAGAAGTGGAGGCTGAAGCACTGTTATTATCACTGGAAGCGAGCGAATCACATCAGATGTGAGTATTGATCCAAGAAAAGAAGAATTTTACATGAATAATTGCTCCGTTATGATTTCCTGCATACATTTTCACCACTTCTTTCTTGGTTTAGTGCTGAAACAATTAGTCGATTAATTGATTGATAATCTGTTAATAATTTTTGTCAAGGAAAGATGCCAACATTCACTGGTTCCAGTCTGTCAAATGTGAGGATTTCCTGCTATTCTCTGTGTTGTCATTGTAAATGGAATACCTTCTACTATACTATATTCTGACATTTTATAGACTAAAAAATGGATCAATCAATCAAAAAAAAAATACACTAATGATAATGTTAGTTATTAGTAATCAGTTGCAAGCCTAACTTGGTAATTTAGAGGTCCCAAAATGACAAGACTATAACCTTCAAGGTGGATGTAAGCGCTAAGGTGGGATGGTAAATAAGCATGTCATATTTGCTTATTTAAAGGTCTTGTGGCTAACCGGTGAGCACTCTAGCCTGTTAAATAGCATTCCAACATGCGCTAACCTTGTCCCTCACACTGATTTACTGGCTGTTATTGCAACCTGCATCAATAAAAAGTACCTTAGAAAGCATAAGTGGCCATACTGTGGGACTTTATGGGGGCACAGCAGATTACTGTCATGCGCTCTGTGAGGCCAGTGTCACATACTTGAGATCGCTGCGATCACACAACCCACAAAACAACTGTCTTGTGTGCTGGTGATCATCCATCTGTTACAGAAAGCAAACGAGACCCTTGTTAAGTGGGAGAAAAGATCCGAGCTGGCGAGCTAAGTTGAAGTAGCGATGGAGGAGGGAAGGGTGGAGGACGAGAGGAGAAACATAGGAATGTTTTCAGCCGAAGGAGTGAGTTAGAGAGCGACTGAAGGACTGCAGCTGAATCTGTTTTCATTTTAGGAAAGTATTATGACTGATGTGCTTTTCCTGACTGCTGGTCTCAGCCTATTTGAGAGAGAGAGAAACTGAGAGTGAAAGAGCGAGAGACAGAGCAAAAGAGAAAATTAAAGAGGGAGGAACGTAATGAGAGAGAGGGAGAGTTAGAGAGAGAGAGAAAACAGTCATCTTTCTGTGGATTGGGCAGGTTTCTTCTGACACCGACTCGAGCCAGAGTCCCTGAGCCTGAATATGAAACGCAAGGAGGAGACAGTTAAAAGCCTCACGACACAGGAAGCCTCAGTGTGTGCGGGTTTGTGTTTGTGTTTGTTTGTGTGTGTGTGTGTGTGTGTGTGTGTGTGTGTGTGTGTGTGTGTGTGTGTATTGTAAACACTGTAAACCATCTCAGACTCAGGAGACAAACTTCAAACACCCATCATATTATACACGCACACACACACACACACACAACAGACAAATACACACACAGATGAGTTCACAAACACGAGCACCAACACGGAGAGAGGAAAAAATAAAAAAAACAACACCCACATGCTCACACAAACATATGTATCACAAATGCAACACACATGCACACACTAAATCTTCCACCCACACTTGCATACACATACACACCACATGTTTTATCGCCTTTGTTTGGACTGCGAATGCATCCTACATCCCAAGGACGCAGGCGTGTACAAACAAAGGTAGAATGCAGAGACCTTAATTAAAGGACTTCCTCTGTCCCCTTGACAGAGGCGCATGGAGTGCAACACTGGTAATTAAGTGTCCTCAAGTGCAGGTCTAATGTGATCAACTAAGAGGCGCTCATTAGCCAAACTGTATTCCAACAGAGATCTTGCATGTATAATAATGATGCTACTGTCTGGCATGGAAATAAAGTGCTAAGAGATGAGGCTGAGGGAATACCATTAACAGCAGTGTCTTGATTTATGGCAGGTGAGTGGCCGTGGCCTTGTAAGAAGAAGCAGGTAATCAGGGACGGTGCCTTTTTAATATAGACTGTTTGCATTTCCTCGTTATTAATGGTGGTGGATACTGCAAGGATGCTTAGGGATGAAAAAGAGGCAGCGGTTGGATGAAGTGTGTGTCATCATCTGCTGAGCCAAAGAATCATTCAAGTAGGAGTTTATATATAGCTGGTAGGTGTCGTTTGATTTTTTTCAACACTAGTGCTGATACGATACCTGAGTGTTTGTACCAAAATCATATTATTTTCAATATCTTTGAGAAATACAGACATCTTTCCTTTACAAAACCCCTTTTTTCAGTTAACAAAAGAAGCCAAAGTTCTCAAATCTTAAATGTTGTCTAAACTAGACCCTGACCAATAAATCGATGGTAAGCTAATTCTGGCTGATATATTGCAGATATGTTGGTGTTGGTGCATATGTTGCTAAGTAACAAAACATTGCCATACAGAAATGCCAACACTGTAATTTAGAAACAGTCTTGCCATGACATATATTTTCCAATATACAGAAGTGAGAGTTGAATGAAAATGTGATCTTAATAGTCTACAATTAGCAACATTTTGATTGAAAGAATAAGGCTGGTGATATTCTATAGTTATGTTATTGTCAGCAATTCCCATTAAACCCCTCAGACCAAAATGCTTAAAAAAAAAATTGGGTCCCAAATATAAACTTTCATTTGTAAAAAAGGCTATGTAATTTCTGAGAATAGCTGGGCACTAGCAAATGTTACACAAACAGGCGTAAATAGTGAAGTTGGGGACTATTTTCAGCTGCGGATTTGTGTGTGTATTGTATGTAGGATAGACTCAAAATAAATGACAGTGCCCATGTTCATTGTAATGAAGGAACATGCCATCCAGGTCAAAGGTCTGGCTCACTAATGTGTTTTTAATAAGTTTTGGGCAACAACAGAGGTCTAAAGCACAGGGGAATAACCTACACACACAATGGTTGTTAGCAGGATCAATTTATTTATTGTTTTTGGTCTTTTCGTGGGATTTGCTGACAATAAGCAGAATATCACCAGACTTATCTTTTTAAAGCAGGAACTATCTGATAAGTAAACATCGCTATGAGTCTGAGCAGGCATTTGATGCCAGCTGTTGGTACGTGACAGTTTTTTTTAATCTCAGTGTTGAAAACTGTAAAAGCTATAAAGGTGTTGTTTATATTAAGATATCAAAGGATGACATTGAAGCCATGGCAGCGTCCTTTTACACCAGGAGAGGTTTCCAAGGCATCGCCCCCAGTCTTCTGCTGCGTGCCCTATGGAGCAGCTCCATCTGGTTGCTTCTCACTGAACAGTCCACCCCCTACGCCCAACCTGTGCTTTTGGCTCTGCTCTCTTGCAGTTTTGACAGCTAGAACTGGCTTCACCTTGAGTCTGTGTGTGGCGCCTCCCACTAATCTGCCCCTGTCACTGCTGTGGGAATCCCTTGTCATCACAATAGGACTTACCCTGGCAGTGGCCCACCTGTGTGAACATGGCATTCTGTAGGTCAGACGCAGAAATGCAGGTTCCTTAACTAATTTGCTTCAAAATGGTTTGTGAACAAGCATTGTTATGGGTTAGCCACTGACAGAAAAAGGGCAAGGTATGGGTTGGGAACAGGAACAGGAAGACAGGGCTCTCCTCACTCGTTCCTGTGTTTTTACTACACATCTCTTTTCTGTTGAATTCTCCCGAGTGTAGTCATGGATCTTATCTGAGCAGTAGGCTTGTCAGGGCCCTGCCACAGAGGTGAAGAACGGTTCAAAGACGAGGAGGGAGGTGGGAGGAGGGAGGAGGGAGGTGGGAGGTGGGAGGGTGGGTAGGGTGGGAGGGAACCACCGCTGGTCCCGGAGCTGGAAATGGGGCGGGATATTGGGCAGGAGTATTTTGGAGCATGGTGGCTTGAGTGTGAAATATGTAGGCTCTGCAGTGCCAGCTGTGTTCTATTCTCGGCGCCCACTGGTGTTCCTGCATGTGTGCAAGGCGACAGAAGGCTGAGTGGGAAAGGAGGATTGGTAGGAATGGGCAGTAGCTGGTGCCATCAAGTGCTTGTGATAGCTGGAAAGTTAGCTAGTTAGCTGGCACACGAACTGATAGATATTAACCACATCATTGTCACAGTGTTGCTGCTGCTACTGCTGTTTTTCTATGCTGAGTGTCTGTGATGGAAGAAGTAAAAGTAACAATACCACACTGCACAAATACTCCATTACAAGTAAAGGTCCTCCATTCAACGTCGGTATCAAAAGAAAAAAGACTCATTATGCAGAAGGGCCCCTTTTCAATGTGTTTTACTATCACATATGATACCTGTACCTGTAAACAGCGTTTTAATGTTGTAGCGGGTCTTGCATAATCCTGTTGTCCTGGTGATGATCATTTATGTTTTGTGCTGCAAAAAAATCAATCTTAAAAGGTTATGTCCATTAGTTATTGAGTCTTTAGTTATTTCAACCTGTGTTCAATATAAATGAACTTGTTTCAAGAATTCACTGTTCTGTAATCAAGAAAAATTACACTTGACTCTAGAAAATTAGGGAATTCATGAAACCAGAGGATTTCGATTGGAAATAGGTTAATCTCACAGGTATCTCACCAAACTGGAGGTTTTTTTTCCACTTGTTTTAAGAAAATAAGACTTTAGAACTCAATGATAGACAAAATCAAGACTTTTACAGTGTGCAGTATATAAAGACTTAATCTGAAAAATAACTAATAACTACAGCTGTTAAATAAATGTAGTCGGGTAGAAGCATTAAGCAGCATAACATGGAAATACTCAGGTAAAGTACCTCAGAATTGTACTTAAATACAGTATTGAGTAAATGTACTTAGTTATTTTCCACCACTGCTGGTTTAGCTGTTCTGTCTTTTGTAGTGACAGCTTTCCCCCCCAAACACTGGTGTTTTTCCATACAGATTAACACCACTTTCCTCCAATCTATTACATTTTAGATGTGTGTTGCTACACCGCATCTGGACTGATCCCAAATTCTGAGGCCTGTTGCCTAATTGGTAGATCAAACTCGTGTTGATGCTGCTGGTCTCTGTGCCATCGCACGAGAGTCATGGGCTTTGTCTCCGGGAAACCTGTTTGCAGTCTCTTCACCTCGACAAAGAGAGTTTCTTTAAAGGGAGATACTGCCCTTGCTTGTAACTGGGCGAATATTTTCTGCAAGCCGGACAGCTTTGCCAATATCATGGTTGGCTGGGATTCAATTGCAGTTAGAGCACACTTAGGTTAAAGGGTGTGCAAAACAAGGGGAGAGAGAAAACATTAATGTTGTCTGCTGTGCTGGTGCAAATTCTAATTATCATGTGTTCATGTTCCATTGAGAGATTATCTGCAACCAATCAGATGGGTACTTGATGAGAACAAACACATTATGTTCAGACTGTTGATTCATAGCCGTTTGTGGTGCATTGATTCTCCATGCGCTGCCAAACGTTGCTCTGTCTCATCTTGAATTAGGCAGTCACCCATGATTTTTCAGATGCTAATGAAAATTTGTACAGCTCCAATTCCAGTCCTGGCTTGCTTCATAGAATAAACGGATTTTGCAAGTATAAAAGTGAGACACAAAAGGTTTAATAGAGTGTTTACTGGGCATGACTTAGTGAGCATGGAGCCAAGTGTTTAAGCAGGGTGGTGTTAGCTATGTAAGATATGAACATGCCATGGTACTATTGTATCTGTTGCAAAGAGTGAATGGACAGGAGAGGAGGACTTGAGAGAGGTATTACATAAGACTATGTGTGGAATGTGTTAGCAGAATTGCAGAGGACTTCTAGTGTTAAAGCTCTTATTGGCTGCCACTCCCACTTAGTAAGCAATCTACAGATTACAGACAGCAGCCAGGTGAGTTGCAGGTTGAAACCTGTTCAGGTGTGACCTATGGTGAAGTTAATAGCCCGGCCCTGCCTACGTCCTGCAAACACACACAGACACACAGACAGAGGCATTGCTGCTTTCCAGTTTTTCTCCTTTTAGGTTTTGTTTATCTGGTGTGTAATGAAACAAGGAAAAGTCATGCTGACTTATGCAGGGCTGTCATTTTATCTGAAATAGCATCCCTGTGGAAAAAATCAATGCAGGAAGTTACAATCCAAATGGGATATTTTTCATACCGCTTATGCTCCATTTGCCCAATTTCAGGAACAATCATACTATTAACTACTTCCATGCAGTTCTAATTGTACAATTACTACGCTGAATTATCTCATTCTCTCACTAAAGAAACTCAGTCAGTAATCCTATACTGCAATGTTAAAGTCTTGTTCCTGGTAATCCCAGGACTTTCCTGACGCATGTATGACGTGCTTGATAATGTCTTTTGCCAAATTAGAGTTTATGAATCCCAGATGTAAGGAAGCAAATGGAGGTCTGCTCAGGAGAGACAACATACAGAGACGTACCGGACACTCCTTTTTGATTTTTAGAGTAAAGTAAGGGACCACAGGAGTGCTTATATTTCCTCTGTAACCCTGGAGACAGAAATCTCAAAAATTGAATACCTTGCTGAATTCCTATAGATGTTGTATGTTGCCTAGCAACTGTTTTTACTTTTCTCTCGCTCTTCTGTTTTTCCTTCTTTGTGATTCTCAGTTTTTCTGTCTTTGTCTGTGTCTTTCGCTCGTTTCTCCCTCCCAGTGGCTTGTCACTATTAATTAAGTTACAACAGAGACACAAGTAAAGCAGAGACTGGTTTATTTATTTGCACGTTAATAATTTAGGATAAGCAGGGCCACAGCTTTAGCCTGTCCCTTAACGCTTTAAAAGCAGCCTGACACTGCAGCTTTGTGTTGTTTTATTTGCCAAATGGCTGGGGATCTTGTCATCCCTTTTAGATGCGGCAGCGCCACTGTACATAATGTCTTGCTGTCTTTATTGGTCTTCCACTGCTGTCGCCTCCCGCCTCTCTTTGTGTCAGGTGAGAAGTCATGGCTTGATGGAGGCATTCTGTCGTGTGATTGGCAGGTCTATCCGTCACTCAACCCTGGGAACTCTCACTGCTCTAATTAGGTCGCTTGGCTTGCTCACCTCCCAGGGCTGGATGCTACAGCAGAACACAGATCAAATGACGGTCCCTTGTTTTGTAGGGACTTGTAAAGGTGGTGGCAGAAGGCAGTGGAAAAGCATCTGTTTAGTGTCTGCAGCCCCAGAGGCCTTCTTTCTACACCTGTTTGGTGCTTTTGTGTCACTCTCGCTCCCTCACAAGTGCAGTAATGTGCATCGCTCTTCATTTGTGGTGTAAAATGCCAGAGGGGAGCGCTGCTCTTTGTGGGTTAATTTGATTTCAGCGGGTTAATTGATGAAGGGGGAGTCGTTGCCTGTTCTGATTTCTGCCACTTGCTCTTCTAACCGGTGACTTCTCACTGCTGACTTAGCAGCACAGCCACCCAGCCTTCATTGTCTTTGTCCGTATTTGTTTTTCTCACCTGATTTTTCATTAAACTGCTTCATCATGCCAGCTCTGATGCGTTCAAGAAGAATTGTGTCTTTAAAGTGGTAATCCTTTAGATTTGAGTCCTGGTTGATTTGGTGAGACTGTGGTTACTAGTGGTAACAGCAAGTGTGGTTTAATACTACAGCAAACACTCTTTGAGCAGCTGCTTTGTCAGGAATACAACAGAAGAGCAACGGGTGTATCTATTTACAGTGCAGCCAAACAAACTCAGGTTGTCTTAATAAAGGCTCTTTTCCACCATGCCATGAGTAACCACCATCTCATTTCATGCCGCGAACGGTGCAAGTTGTATTTAAAACTGATCAAAAAATTACTGTTCTCTTGTTTTGTAGATTCATTTTTGACATCTGTCACTGACCTCAGTGACAAATACATTTAATTTCCTGTGACAGCTTCACAATAAAAGCTTCCCCCGTGTTTCACCAGTTGAATGCTTTTAATGTGAACTAGCAGCAGCAGCAGCAGGAAATGTTCGCTTAGCATTAATAGCAACTCAGTGACGACTATGAGAGAGTGAACAGTAAACAGTGAGGCTGATATCAATGAGATAAAATTACAAACAGTAATGCTGGATTACTTAGATGTATTGTTTCCTTTGCGTAGGTAGACTATTTGAATCGTGCAGACTCTGCCACTAACAATGAAACTACAATTTAGACAGGTAAATACAGAATGTCAATACATGGAATGGCTATTGGTGAAAAATGTTATATATAAATAGAATCAAAAACATAGCTTTGGTAACTTAAAAAAACAGTGTTTCTCCTGAAACTTCAAATAAGTTGTATTGGGTCAGTTCTCTCACATTGCATTGTCCGTTAGAAATAATTAAATGTCCCATGTTCTTTGACATTGAATCAAAGAGAGATGGATAGTGTTGATATAGACATCGAGTCTTCTCTAAAGACTCACAGGCACCACAAGCGATCTGAACACACCCCAAATATTGGCAGCTTGTCAAGTGTCTGAACAGATTTGACGTTGATGAGAAAGCTATGCCACTGACAGAATAAGTGTTTCACTTTTGCCAGAGAAGGTAAAACTGCTGATACAAGCTGTCTCTCAATTGCCTAAAGTGCCTCCTTTGTCAGACTATCAGACTGTGAGGCTCTTACACTTTTGTGAGATTCCTAAAGAAGTGGGATCTCTCCTAGACGACGTTCTCGTACGCTTTCTGTCAGCTTTGATACAGCACTATAGGCACCTCTCCACTTAGATGCAAATGTTGATCAGCTGCAATTCTGATAGAAAAGTGTCCTTAATAAAGCTCAAGCATCTGCCTACTAAATCAAATTTTTTTTTTTTACTTCTTCAGTAAACACATGCATTTTAATGATTGCTCTTGTAGCGTCATGTATACATGGAATTATTATTAAAGGTCATTTTTCGTGAAAGTGAAAGGAAGCTCTACAAGTACAGAATCATGTTTAAATATGTTGTCATTACATGCCTTTCTCTGTCCCAGGCAGCTGCAGAACCTTGTCTGTGTGTAACAGTGTGCATGTCTGTGTGTGCTTCCCTACTTGGAAGTACAACATAAACACAAAATCAGCTGCATGTCGGGAAGTTCAAGAGGTCCATTCAAAAGGTCCCACAAGTTTTTTGAGAAAGAACAGGAGCAAAATATTTTCAGTCTGCAGAAGCATTCCTGCAAAGTGCATGTCAAGTGTGTTTTCCCCTCAGCTCTGCTATCTTAGGTAACGGAGGTTTCCTCTGCATTGTAAAGCTCCTGGGCTTTAAACAATATGCAGTATATACTGTATGTACGTCTCAGTCGTTAACACCTACAGTATGTCAAACCTTTTGAATCTCTGGAAATGGGATCCTCTTTTCTGTTTAAATCACATGTTTTAGACTTTAGTACTTTGTGTTTGAGCAATGAATCAAGACGAACGTTCTGACTTATCTTTTGATTACAAGCACGTGTCTGGTGCACTGAGGTAGTTTTCCAAGCCTGGGCTCAGTTCACCTTATATTCAGGAAATGATTGTTAACTCTCTGGTTTTAAGTTTAGGTTCCTATTTGAAATCAATTTTCAAAAAATTAATGATAAAGAATCCATCTAGGTGCAGGATTTTAATAGGCTACTACAAATGGAGCACAATCTTCCACCGCCTCTGTGCTAACACAAAAATATTCTGGTTGGTTGCTATCTTTTCTCTGTTTATTAGACAAAAAGACATAAAGGGAGGAATAACAAAAAAGACAAGAGGGATAGCGTGAGATACCCCTGGGTGTATTCAATAGGCATCCGTGACAGTGAGAGAGCGCTGAGAGATGAGAGAGAGAGCGGAGACAAGAAAGATAATAGAGGTGAGGGTAAGGTCAAAGCTTTGGTCTGTCTTAGCTATGGAAGGAAAAAGCTCTTGTTTTTGGTCCTGCACTCAATCAGAAATTGAACCAGCTAACCTACAGAACAAGGGGCTTGGAGGAGTGCTGGCTTTATTGACAGTGAAACTAAATCCACCTTCTTTTTCCTTGATCTCTTCGCCTTTTTACGCCTGTGGTAGTTTTTAAAAGAGACGGAGACTGCTGCCTAGAATAATCGTTGATTTGCTCTTTCGTACTCTGAAGGAGTAATGGCGAGGAATTTGCTGCTTTGGATACATATTCACTCTGCTTTTTGCCTGCTGTCTCTGCGAACATGCTTATAGATTCACTGTTCCACCAAACACCCCCATCTCCACTGCTGATGGCACAAAAGGACTCCGATTCTTCTCAGATTAATGAGAGTAAAATCCCAATTGGCTAACCCTCTCCATTATAACATGTTTTTGCAATTTTGCTTCATTTACCATCTAAAATGCTACTTATACAGCCAATGCGTGCTATAATTTATCCTCTGATTGGTGAACATTTGCACACTAAATCTATTCTATCTATATAATCTAACTTTAAAGTCTGCACTACAGCAGCTTTCACCCCGAATTCTTTAATTACTAACAATGATAGAACTATAGCTACAAATGATTTTAATTTGCGTGACAGGATTTTACTCACAACACTGATTTGTCACAGAAGTTGCAGAGATAATAGCTCGACAAGCTTGACAGGTTTTCTCTGCTTTCTCTTATGTGTTACAAGTGATAATGTATTTATACAAATATAAGAATTGGCTGTTTGTTAGCGCTCGTATTGCTGCGACTTCAGAGGGCTGATTTAGTGAAGGTGAAGTGTGTAAGAGTGTAGACCTCGCCTTCATACAGCCCTGCACACACACATGCATGTGCACATACAAGAGAGAAACACCCTTTGAAATATACACATATAGACATATCTTAGCTGTCATCACTGAAAAATAACTAGACATCAGCCGGAAAATATGTCTGCCTCCTGATGCATGTCAGTGTTTTTGAGCACTTCTGGTCTGCACATCATCACAGCTGCTGTGTGCGATGTGTGTGTGTGTGTGTGTGTGTGTGTGTGTGTGTTCGTGTTTGTGTGCGTTCGTGTTTGTGTGCAGGCATGTGTTTGGATCTGCCTGCGAGCATGTGACTGTCACCCTGTTCCTCTTCCTGCAACTGTGCCACAGCTAATCCTCCAGAGGAGTTCAGCAGGGTGTTGGGTTAGTGCTTTACACATGGCCAGCAAATACACAGCACCTGTGTTTTGGGCTCGGGGAAGACATAGTGCAGCCTCTGGCCATTTAGTGCAATATTTCACCTGAAAGTACAACGTGTTGTCAGAGAAATATTATACCTTAAGCCATATTTCTGCCCTAAAAAGTGAATAGTTTGCCTTAAAGCCCACTTCCACTCAAAAATGTGTTTTGGTTATTGTTACTGCACTCGAGTGTTTGACCTGTGCAGAATGATGTATGTGCAGTTTGACACTAGAAGGCCAATTTAACAGTCATCTGCTGCTGAAGGGGGAAAGTTTCTCTGTGCTCACCTTAAATCTCAGCTTGGAAGCCGATGGTGTGCAACAGAAGTATGAGGCGGAAACTTGAAGCCTCCAGTGCACACACACTGACAATTGACTTTTCATCGAAGTAGGAGACATTTTACTCCAGTAGTTTTAAACGACAAAAAAAATGCACACAGTATTCATAGATGGATGAGGAATAAAGAGTAGATGTAATTTTAAGAATTTTTAGTCATGCTAGCGCCACGGCTCTATGGATGGCAGTGTCAGTAGGTTGGTTGGCTGGTTAACAACTTTGGTCCAGACTGAAATATCTCAACACATATAGGGTGGATTGCTGTGAAATTTTGTACAGACATTCATGTTCCCCAGAGGATGAATCCTACTGAATTCGTTGATCCCTTAACTTTTCATCTAGCGCCATCATCAGGTCAAAATTTCAATTTGTCCAAAACCTTGGTTTATGACTAAAAACCTGCAGAAGTATCAGCCTCAGCTGTACTTGTGCTAACTAGCAAATGCTAACACTTAAGTTAGAACTAAGTTGGTGAACATGGTAAATATTACTGTATACCTGCTATACAGCAGCATGCTGTTGTCATTGTGCACATGTTAGCATGTAGCTTAGAGCATCCATGTGCCTGAATACAGCCTCACAGAGCTGCTACTATGGCTGCAGTAGATTTGTTAGCTTTTTTTGTGCAAAAAAACATATTCTAATTCCAAGCAGAGTATTTTTCTGTGTCTTAAAACATGTCTGAAAGGGATCTTTAACAATCAATTCACCAGAGAGCGTGTGTTGCCTTATAAAACAAACAACTGGTATGCCTTTATTGTGAATATATTTTTTGACATTTTACTTATCCTCCTCTCCGCTTCTGATTAAGTAGCAGCAGACAGCAGTGTCAAACAGTGGAGGAACTTTTGACATTGACAGGGAGAGACGAGGCAGTGCAAGCAGATGTCTTCCTCTTTGCTTTGGGAGAAACGGCATCCTTGACCTTGTCATGGCTAATTTTAGGGCTTAGCTTATCACAGTGCCAATGTTTATATCTCCCATTACACACACTGTCATTACAGGAGGGCCATGCTTGTCATTAAGGGTGCATTCTGCAGTCAGGATGTTCCTGGGGGTCATGTGCATACCTCAGTCTACACTCGCTTATAAGATGCTGCAGTGTGTGTTGTGTAGAAGATCATGTGTATATAACACATGCTTTTAGTACAAACACATACTTCCTCAAAAGCATGGCAAGGTTTTAGTTTTGATTTGGACACATCTCTGCTACTCTTGCGTACACACACTAAAAACACACACAAGCTTCCTATGTCCCTCTCAGTACAGTCATCAAAGCTGTAGAGCCGCCTTTTCTTCATCCACTCAAAGACACTGCAGGCTTTCATTTTCTTTGAGCTGCTCCTTTCTACCTGTCTCTGTGTTAAAATGGGTCAGTGTTTTTCTTCTTCTCTCAGCTGGTCTTGGATGTCTTGGTTCCTGAGCCCTTGTGCCAAACATGATCCTCACAGCTGGGTGAACACAGGGGAGGAGGGCAGCGCGACGCTCTGAGAGATTCCCCCCCCGCCCCCCGCCTGCCAAATCCCCGTCCTGTTCAACAATGCCTTTTGTGCGCTCGACTCATTCATGCACAAATACAAACACATGGACACAAACAAACATAAAAAAAGTTTCCAAAGCACACATGAGCGTCACAGGGTCACTGATGTGTGGATGTGTTTGCTCTGATCTCTGTTCATTCACAAAATTTAAAATAACGTGCTTTTACTTTCTCTCTGGCTCTGGTGGAAGTAGAAGTTTGCCTCTTTTACTGACTCATCACTGAACATATCATGGCAGAGAGCCTCCACCCCCAAGTCTGCAATAGGGAACATAAACACCTTTCATCCCATTAGATTAAATGGAGAAGATGTCAGTTGCTGGGCCAGGCTCCAGCCATTGACCCTGACACTGTTTCCTCTTCTCTGTGTCTCTCTCACTCTTTGTAGCTCCCTCTGTATTTTAATGCTGTCTCTCCTGTAGTAGTTCATTCCCTGTATTTCACTCAAGGCCATCCTTTATGTCTTGCTGTCACTCTCCACCTTTTCTCTCCGCAATAGTTACACACACACTTTATTGTGTCTTTACAGCATCAGCAGCAGCGATTGAAGGCGTCAGTTAAATAAGGTTATAACAACACAACAGGGGGACGTTAAATGTACTTAAACATCTACACATCTACAGGAAGTCAGGGAAAATATAACATAATTGGACAACGTCTGTACAGTTATTGGTCAAATCAACATTGTCTTACGCTCTCTTTCATGTGAAAGAAATATGTGTCCACTGAAGTACAATACTTCGCGGTTAACACAACACTAATAAGGCTGCTATCACACAGAATTACGCATAATGGTTGTTTTATTTCGTCTACTGCATGTGACATAAATTAATAAAAAAATTTAAATCCATGTCATTAACTTGTAAATATAGGATATGCTACAATTTCAAACGCTTAACATTGTTCTTGAATAACAATAATTAATTAATATGCCATAAAATATGCCATTTATGGCTGCAGCTAACTATTATTTTCAGTCTTGATTGATTTGCTGATTATTTTCTTGATTAATCAGTTAGTTGTTTGGCCAATAAAATGTCACAAAATAGAGAAAAATGCCCATCAGTATTTCCCAGAGTCCAAGATGACGACGTCAGATGTTGGACCAACAGTAACGAACCCAAAGATATTTTAATTTTCAGTGATATAAAACAGAGAATAGCAGCAAATGCTCACATTGGAGAAGCTGGAACGAGAGAATATTTGGTGTTTTTGCTTGAAAAATGACTTAATGGATTATCAAATTTGATTGCAGATTAATTTTCTGTTGATTGAATTATCAATGAATCAACTAATTGTTTCAGCATTTACATTACATCTAACCATATTTGAACAGAAGACAGAGTGAAATTACTTTATTAGTCACTGCACCTAATAACAATGCTGTATTACTGATTTTAAGGTTGTTTAATGGACTGTTGCTTTAATCATTATTCTCTCTCTTCCTCTCGCAGGCGGAGTTGACGGGCATTAAATGGCGTTGCTACGGCTTCCGCAGTGGCGGGGAGTACGGGCCGGTGATCTCGGCCCCGGCCCAGGACGACCCGGTTCTGCGCAGCTTCATGCGCTGCGTGCAGGCCAACCTGCTGTGCGTATGGCGACGCAAGATCAAGCCCGACGCCAAGGAGCTGTGGATATTCTGGTGGGGTGAAGAGCCCAACCTCTCCGATGTCATTCATCATGAGCTGGAAGGTGAGAAAGAAATGAAGGATGAGGCTTCTCTGTTCGAACCTTCTCAATTATTTTTCCATCCCATCGGTCTTCAGCTTCCATTAACACTCTGAAGGTTTAGGTTAGAGGCTTGTACAGATTTTAGTGTTGCTTCTTATTATGTTGTGTTGGATTATAAAGCCTGAAGAATCATTACATGGAATATAGTCGTCTTGTGGTTTTAGCAGATCTCATTTAAAACTGACTGAGAAGTAGGGAAATATGTGTTGTGTGATGTACAACATGAATTTCAGTTGTATAAGTGGCAAATAAATTTGAGTTTTATGGTGTAGCATAATGTCTGTATGTTATACACGAGCTGCATTGTCTAACATAGAGCAGGGTTCAGTTTTATGCAGATTCAAGCTGTTTAGTCTGCTGCAGATTCAAGATGCGTGCTGTTTGTTTAAGATGTGTAGGGCACATTGATCTGTTCTGTGTGAAGAAGTCCTATATTTGAGCCCCATATAGCGCATATCTGAAATGTGTTTGCTTTGCAACTCAAGTGTTTATATGCTGCTTCAGGACTATCACTATGATGAAGCACACAGCAATAGAGTAGATTTTTCTTGCCAGTATTTACAGTGTGTGTGTGTGTGTGTGTGTGTGTGTGTGTGTATGTGTGTGTGAACGTGTGTGGTTGTGAGTGTTAGTGAAAATTACTGAGATATCTCACTTGAGAGAGTGCTACTGTCAGCACTATTGTCCCTATTTATAGAAACATTTTCATTATCTCACCGTGCACGTGTGTAGAAGTCTAACATATCGACTAAGCCTCGGGAAGACGGGGAGAGGAGGAAACAGGAGAGGGATTATATTGGGTTTGGTTTAGCAGAACAACAGTCAGGAGGAAAAAACAGCAATATTGGATGGAGAGGTTGAAGCGATAGCGAGAATTTCAGTCCTCAGTTACCTATTAAAGCTGACTTGATGTGAAAAGGCCTTTCAGGCACTGCAGTAGATATTTGACAGATGTTCTTTCTGCTGTTGGGGAGAGCCCTTTACTCAGACAGTGTGCGTAAAAGAGAAAAGATACACTGTACATTTCAATTGAGTTTTGTTTGCATCACTAATAGGCGCTAAGATATAGTTACATCATCCAACTCTGACATGATGTGGCCATTTTGTAGTGCTCACTGGTCTTTAAAGAACTGTGATACCATGATAGCAATGACAAAACCACACACACTCAGTCAGTGTGTTGAGTTTGTAGTGGGAAGGAATTTGAGCTCCAGCGCAAAAATGCATTACCTGAAGCCATATAACAAGTATGTAGCAGTGTGAAATTTTAGCATTACCTCACCAATTTCCAAGCTGTTAATGGCAGCCTAAATTGTCAATTGTGACTCCCTTTGAGCAGCACATTGAGTTCTAATAAAGTTAATAATAATCTTGGCCTATTTAATTACATTTTACGGCTATTGATTACTTAGGACTGAAGATGTGTCACTTAAGAATTGTGTCAATTTTAATTTTAAGACAATGAAAAACAGCAAATTCTCATATTAAGAAGCTAGGACCATCAAATGTTTGACATTTTTGTTTGAAATTCTTAAAATAGGCTGTTACTTGTTGTTTGTCTTTTAGCATCAGTGTTACCACTAATTTAACATCATACTGACCAGTTATGGAGAGTTTGCATTAGTGTGGAGGGACTCTTGAGGAGGATTATTCTACAACACAACAAACATACAGACACCCACACACATGCTGCATAGAATTATGATGATAAGACTTCTTTACTCCTCCTGTAAAATCTCACAGGTCTCCCTGTATAATTCCTATCAAGCACTGAAAATAGCACTCGGGGTGTGAGCAGGAGTTGATAATTGTTAATTAAAGTGAAGCTGGATTTCTTCCAAATTAGAATCGGTTGTAACACAGGGAATATCTGTGTTTTACCAAGTCTTAAAGAGCTCCACCTGAATTTCTAGTCACTGTGGAAATGTTTTATGTCTTGGATTACTCTCTCCTGCCGCTCTCTCGCTCTCTCTCCCTCATGTCGCCTTGACTTCTTCCTCTCTCCTCTCTCACCTGTGTCAGTGTGTTCCTCGTGTGATTTCTCCCACAGCCCCTCCCTCTCCGGTCCGTTCCTTGCTCTACTTGCTCTCTGGCTGACCTGGTCCGTCACATACAAAAAGTCTATTGAAGTGATGCATGATGAATTGCTGAATTGTTTTCTGAAGGTGTCGCAACACATCAAGAGCTATCCTTAGATACTGGATATAAAAGCAGACATGCAATACTGGAGTTAAAACCTTCAGTTTGAATGCAGCTTTTGCATAATGTGGACATATTTTTCTACTATTGGGACAAATTGTCCAATTCAAGTGGTATCAGTCCTGATATTTTCATTTGTGGGGGCTGCAGTAGAGAGAAACAAAATTGTTGTTCTTTCGTTTTTGGCTTAAAATGGTTCTGAATTTACATTGAGAAGTTACATTTACATTCATAACATCTGTTAAATACAGCAGCAGACTCTCGACAATGTAAAGTATTAGGTTTCCGTCTGACCTCAGATCAGAATCGGTTGCTTTTCATTGTTACCTATTTATCAAATCAGAAGGTTTGATATGTAACAAATGAGCAACTGTTATTACTAATATATGCCAGATCCATATAAGAAATAGATGTGTTTTTATTCTTACATTGGAGACACTCAGCCATTCAGAAATGCCAACTTGCACACATCTGACTGTCGGCTTGTTTACTGTGAATAATCAGCAGGTTAATTATGTTTCGAGTCATATAGCAAACATTAAAGCGGTGTCGATTGGCATGTTTTAAATTAGCTGGCTAGACAGCTCAGAGTGTTGTCTGCCAGAAGCAATTTTCAGAAGGTATGTTTGCCTTGTAAGAAGATGATGTTGCCCAACATCCCTTACACAACATTGAGAAGAAGACTGACCATACACTTTTGCAAGAAAAAGAAGCGATTTAATTACAATTTTCACATTAAAAGGGGCAAAATGCACAGTGAGGTTAGACACCAGGATTGGGAGCTGGACAAATACACCAGCTTAGAAAAGTCACCTCATTAAACAAGTAAATTAATGCAGAAAAATACAACCTCATTGTATTTACACTATATTCATTCTTTTTCAGCATGCCCGCCGGCAGCAATTAGGAAAATATAAACAATATAAATTGAGTTGTGACCTGTGAAACTGAGAGGAGTCCCACATTTAGACACAGAGCCTGCACTCCAACAGGTGGGATTAGGGGGTAAATTCAGTTCAGCTGGCCGAGGAGGGTGTAGAGAGATGTGCAGGTAGTTGAGAGGACGAATGGACCCGCTGACGCTTATTGGCAGGAACACACAGCCCTTTACAGTGGGAGTGTCCAAAAAAGTTGACATCAATGGCCTGAAAGTATGTATGTATGTATTTAGAAATTATACATTTGAAATTGTAACACAATTATTTACATTTTACTCTGTCATACTTAAAGCTTTAAAAGTCAGGAGTTTATCTTGCTCTGTAATTGAGAACTCTTTGGTTCCCATTGCGGTATTTTTTTCAAGAATGATGATGAAGTACAGTGGCTGATGTTTTTTTCTGTTGAACTCTACTGAGAACAGACACATACAGTAAGTGCTGGGCAACCAGCAAAGTGTTGGCATGTCTACCAAACTGTTGGGCGATCACCTTTCCCTTCATAGTGCTGTGCTGTGTCATTCAAATTTTGAGATATTATTTAAATTAGCTGCTTGGTAGACACTACACTAGCTATCAGTGTTGCTAGAAAATGAAATCATGAGATGCAATGATATATTTGGTTGGTTATTATTCATGCAAACAGAGTAATATGTTTGCACAGTTAGATCGGAAAGGAAGATAAGTGTTTCACCTATTCATATTTGCTATAGCTTGGCTTCTGCTGGCCACTACTGCAAGCTTTCCTGCTCTGGCTTTCTTGCTAACTACCCACTTTTCAGTGGCATCAAGTGGCCCGTCTGATCTAATGTGACAGGGCAGATTTGGCTGACTCCCCAGAGTTCATTTTTTGTTGCTGTTGTTTGTTTCTAAGGATCACAAACGCTGCTGCAAAATCTAATCTAATACAACATTCTTATGATTATGGCGGCTACCGTGATGAAGAAGCCATGAATCCTTCAGTGTGACTGGAGTGTAGAAGTCTTCAAATGGTGAATGACTCGATATTGTATGAAGGTGATGAATCTTTTCGCTAGCGGTTAAGTCTAAGTAAATCATGCCTTTGAGATCATGCCAGCAGTATGAACAGCTATGATCTAGTGTTACCTCTGTGCTCCTCTCACACTGTACTCCAGCACTCTCTGATATTGTCTTTGGTTCAATGACAAAGTTTTAACAGCACCTTCAACACACTGTGGCTGGCTTTTTTCAAATCAAATGGCATCACCCTGTGTGTGTGTGTGTGTGTGTGTGTGTGTGTGTGTGTGTGTGGGTTGAGTACAGTGTTTGCGAGGGAACAGGATTAATGTGTTGAATCGACTGACTCGTCAGCATGTTGCAAGCAGCCAGAGAGAAAGTGGCATATTTTGGACATGAGTCATAAATATGAATGCGCGCCAGCACACATACACAAGCACGTATGGAGGCTGTCATGTACAGACACACATACATGCACATACAGTACACACACACACACACACACACACACACACACACACACACACACACAAATTAATGTGTGACTGAACATACGATCTGGACCTTGTGATTATCCAACAGAAGCGTCACATACTGTCCATCAGATTTGCATAAACATACAGAGACACGCAAAGGGTGGGTGTGTAGTGCAGTGTCATCACAGAACACACACACACACACACACTTCTCTTTCTCTGTGTTTTTGGGACTGGGTGATGATGAGATGATTTATCTTGAGGATAAATAAGTCGTCACATCTGTAAACGCAGAATTGTGAGAAAGAGGTCAATTATTTATTTGAAGTAGGTGTGTAGGCCTTTTTCAAGGCAGATATTTTGACTTGTCATAGCAGGATATGCACAGGTGTAACAAATATAATTAACAATATGACAACAGATCTTATGCCAGAGCTCTGGCACTGATATGCATAAATGCAATGCAGCCATCATTAATGTTATTAGTTACACCTGTGCGTTTCCTGCCAGTACAAAAAAGGCCAATTAAAATGGTTTAAAGGGCTAGTCAGTAGGTTTTGAATGACACATTTAAACATGAAATCAGAAGTGCAAACAGATGCTATAGGTCCCTGTGGCTTGTGTGTGAGGGCAATGGAGCACGAACCTGTAAAGCGCAGCTGTAGACTACAGCGTTGGTTGAACTTAAGGTGTTTCTGATCTGAGAGACGAATTACTAAAAAATAAGTCTTGAGTTGTGTCCGGTATAAACGAGCTTTAGTCACAGCTGGCTGCCTTCATAAACACAAAGTCAGAAGCCACATCACACCGACCAAAGACAGGCACTATAAGACCAAATGATAGCCCACCTAGCCTTCAAAGTAGAGATATGATTTATCGCTTTTGAAACAAAAAAGTGAGGTCAACATTTAGGTTTGTTCATAATTTGTAGTTAATCTGTTAATTTGTACCAAATGGAAATTTGATGACACAGTGGTAACATTTTTACCACCAGATCAGAAGGAGCTCTGTTTTTAGTGCTCATCACCTCCACTGGGGTTCCCCAGGGTTCACTCCTGGGCCTACCCCCTCTTCTCTTTCTACACTCTAGTCTTTGGCTCTCCCTTCACATCACATAGCTTTTGCTGTTGCTCTGAGACCAGCAACACTCTACATCTACTTTCTATCCACTGACAGCTGGGGATATGACACATGGGGACTGATAAAGTTTCATCTCAGCCAAGCGGAGTTCACCTGTTCTTGCCTCCCTGACATCTTCAGTCGGATGCTTGTCCACCACCTTAATCTCAACCTTGACAAGGCTGTGCTGCTGTTTTTCTTTTTTTTTTTTTTTCAAAACCTGTGCAAGACCTCCCTATCAATACTGACAACACTGCAGTGACTTGGATAACAAACTGCGGCGTGAGCCCCACCCCCAGTTTACCACATCTCCCAAATCTGACCATCCACAACCACATTACTTAATAAATCTGGATTACTGAGACTCTTCTTTAGTTCATGTATCTCATCCGTGAAGCTGCATTATCCTCAGCGTCCCTTAATTTCTCCTGTCACATTACTCCTACACCGTGCGCATGGCTGTACATACTGAAAACAAAACTCATACTTTCAGGTCATGACCTAGACTCCTGTCCATGCTCTCTGTTCTGGTACAATTGTCCAATTATTTATCCCTCTCCCTGCAGTGGCCTTGCTGTCTCCTTCCTCCCCTGTGGAGAAATGACTTTCCCACCTGAGTTAGATGAGCATGAGTCATTACCGCTTCTCTATTACAACTTCAAAACCTATATCTGAGTCATATCGCAGTCTCTATTTATTTACTTGCTTACAAAATGCTCCTGTTGTAATAAATCTCTGACCTATTTGCGTTGTTCAGTCCTTCTTTCAGGATTTCTGGAGGCTCATATACTATCAAAATTGAAGCCCTATTCAGTTTCAAAGGAAGTGGAATATGCAGTTGTAATGGTTAGATGCTCAATAGAGTTGTTTCAGTGAGTTATATTTTGTCATAGAAGTACATTTTTTATGCTTATTTAATATGCACTTTTTATTGTTTCCATTCGGACAGTAAACAAATGTGTTAAGATATCTCAATCAAAGCTTTTATTGAATTTGCAGAAGTACTTTATCAGAAATAAGGACTCAGTGATAAGTGTTGCGTGTGCTGTGCAGGCACTGAACCCTACAGCCTTTACTGTGGGTTGGTGACTTATGAATTTCAAATTATTCTGCTGTTGCACTCATCACAAATTACTCTGAATAAAAGCATCAGCTAGATCACTAAAATGGAAATGTCAGTTTGGTTTGTCAGCCCACAAATATGCTCAATTCACAATGAGACAAGAGCACTATAATGGGATTGATTATGGATGTGCTGAGTAGTGTGTGGGTGTAGCGTTATCTAGTTAGGAGTTTCTACAGCGGAAAACTAAGGGCTGATGACTTTGATAACACCATAGGCGGTGCTCCTGTGTGCCACCTAAACAGCATGTGGTCAAGGTGAATGCAGGAGCAGGCGGAAGAGTTAGAGGGCCATTCAATTTAATACTGCGCAGCAGGTGTTAGCATATTTATCTATGCTGTATGATCAGAATAATTTCATCTGAGCTTGCTGAAATAGTTATCTTGGGCATCCCAGTCAGATCAGATTAAATGTGTTTTCAAGGTATTTAAGATATATGTCTTGCCCTCACCCACAGGCGAAATATATATATGTTTTTTCAGCCTTCCACCACCCTGAGTTTCCCTTTTCTTTCTTGAAACTGTAGCAAAACTGAGAGGAATACAAAGTAGGAGAAATCCAGCAGAAAAAGATTCTGACTGGAATCAATCCTAGCTGGGGGTGAATGTTGTTCCAGACGCGAGTCTTAACCACACTGTCTCAGAGAAATTATGTGCATACTTAATTCAAAAATTATCTTAAAAACGATGAACTAAATAGCACGGGGGGGGATACAAGGCAGCAGAGAGATAATTAAACACCATGTCTTTGAATGTATCATTTTACATTTACAGACAAACAAATCATTCACCTGTAAAGCCCCTTTTTGTCATTGTTTTACTTTAAAATGACTTTCAGCGTCATTCAGTGTGTTTCTGCTGCCATCACGGTTACAAGTCAAAATGAGAGCAAGTGAGATAGGACTGAATTAAAAACCTGGGTCGTGCATTTCCACTATCAGCTCAGTGGTTGGCTGGTGCAACAAAGATATGTGACCAACAAGTGGATTAGAGCAGCAATGCTTATGAGAAAATAATCAGAGATAATGGAATTAACAGAACAGAGAGAGGGTGTGAATTGGACATGACTTCAGGCAATGGGTTTAAACAAAAAAACAAAAAAAAAATCCCTGCCAAATATGTAGGAGAGAGTCTCCGTCTATCTTCTGTGTTAGAAAGCTGCAGCTGGGTGCTGTGCCCTTCATAAACGGAGCTGGTTGCCATATTTTGTGGAGCTGGAGGGCTTGTGGAGTGTGTATGTACACACCATGACAGGTTTCTATGCATGTGTGTGTGGCTCGACTGTGACTGTTATCATTCCTTGTGTGTGTCCGTAATTGGCCGAGAGTGTGTGCGTGTGTGTGTGTGTGTGTGTGTGTGTGTGTGTGTGAGTGAGGGCTGGCAGAGGTCGCAAGGTAATTGTCCTGTGAAAAACTGGTTGCCAAATGTGTGTGTGTGTGTGTGCGTGTAGCAGATCGCAGGAGGGAGGGCTAACCTCTGCCTCCATCTGTCCACGTCTGGCTGTGAACTCATAATCTGGCCTGTGGAGACAAACCCTCTTCACCACTTGCCACCTGCTTCAGAAATACAGGTTAGATTGAGGTTATTACTGTTATGGATCCGCTAGCGAGGATGCTCACTTAGTAATGTGCCGTACATAATTTCCTGTTTATTTTGGGAATCTACCTGACTCCTTATTACTGGATCAAAACTTTCACTGAGGAAACGCAGGAGCAGAATGAATTCCTGACATGAGGAGCCTTTTGTGTATCTCACTGAGAAAGCGTTATGTTTACACAAGATGAGTGTTTGATTTGTTCTAATTATGTGCATCTCTCTCTGCTCACCTGTTTAAAAGAGGTTGGACTGTGACAGTCACTGAGGAAGGCATCAGCCACAATGTTTGTTACTCTTCTGCATTACAAAAGAATAAAGATACAGCAAATGTGAATTTCAAAAGAAATTTTTTTTACTCTTAGTGTGAACTAGTTTCCCTTCACTTGCAACTACACCAGATAGGATCAATGATTTCATTCAGGACAGGTATTTAAACAGTTACATTATCTTCAATTAAAGCATTAAAAAGTCTCATTAAAGGAATAATTTGACATTTTGGGAAATACACTTAAGCACAACAAGTTGTGGTTTTACAGGGGGTTAAGTGCTGAACTATTTCTTGTCTCTGCTGGTTTCCTGGCAACCTCAAAACTCCAGGAAGTCACTGAACCCTGCCAAGAAATTGTCTGGCACATAACCCCCTGTAAAACTTTTTTTTCTCATGTAGGTTTTTGTGCAGATTAAACGGTCGAGATATAATTAGAGCTAGACCGTTATATTGGCCGATATTAGCTTATTGCAGATATATCTGTATCCCTGTATATGTTGGCCGATAAAGTGGCAAGAAATTGCAGCACAGAAATGCCAACCTAACTGTGGGATAATTTACAAACAGTGTCCATTACATAGTTTGGCTACCACAGAGCTCTGACAAGTTAATTTTTCAACTGTAAAACATCATAATTCATAAAAAACAACAAATCTAAGGGATCTGTATCAAGATTGTTTGTCAATGTTATGTGTTTATGTAAGAGCCAGGCTAGCTGTTTTGCCCTATTTCTAGTCTTTATGCTAAGCTAAGCTAACTGTCTGCTGGCTGTGGCTTCATATTTAACACACAGATGTGAAAGTGGTATCAATTTTCTTGTCTAACTCTCATCAAGAACTGCAAATAAGCAAAATGCCAAACTATTCTTTTAATGTGCCATTTTTTAAATTTATTTGTATATACCTATCCACCTAATAGCACTATCATCCTGTGCGGTCCTGCCACAATCTTCTACTTATGGCCCTCCTTGAATCAGTGACGGATTAAGTGTTTTGCTTAAGTGCATCTCAACAGCACTTGTTAAGTGAATGGATACCGGTGTCCATTGATAATGACAGTGAGCAGGTGGAATATACTGTATACTGTGAAATCGAACCTTTAAGGTTATACTGGAGCTGACACATTATCAGGTCCATCATAATATATACAATTTTAAGATCTGGGAAGTAGTTGGGTGTTACGGTGTGATTTATAATCCCTCCTTCTCCTCATCTCTCTCCTTTTCTTCTCTTTGTTATTTTTTTCTCCTCATTCTTCTTCTGTCTCCACCCCACCTACCCAGCCATTGCTACTGATATCATCATATTGATACCATACAACGGCAAATTAACAAGTGAAGAAGAGAATCAAGTCAGATTGTCACAGGCGATGTTACAAGAGCTTCACAGCATTGCTCTCCCTGCTCAGAATTGTGCCAGTGCGATCCCTGCATGCACAGAAGAAATGATGATGAGGGGTGTGCAAACATGTTGAACCAATCCTCCCAGGATGCGTGTTGAATGCTGTCGAAGAGAACAGGTGCCAGTGAGCAGACAGGAAAGTGTGTTTCTGACCTGATAATGTGGGTGAAAGCGGTAGTTTCTTTCCACACAGGTTTTGTTAGGGAGCCTTTTACGGTTATGACTTGTAGTCATAAATCTGTGAATAGGAGTTGGAATAAAGGCGTTAAAGATTAACAAGATGAGTGCCACACTGATCAATTAGGGTAAAATAAAGCAGGCTGGAAGTGAGTAAAAGAGAGTCAATGAAAGTGAGATGCACCTCTTTGAATGTGGAATGGTATTTTTTCATGGGGTCGTCTCAAAGAGAAATATTCATCGTTAAGAACAGCAACCTGCTACTGACATTTTTTTATACAGTGTAAAGCTTATATTCATCACCACTGGCCATTTCCATAGATGCAATAATATGATTGTACTGTGTGTTACACTGAAGTGTACTCTTTTACTGCAAATGAAAGCGAAAAATGAAACTCTAGCTGAGCCTTGATGATACTTTTTAATAGAGAGCTTCTTCTCATAATCTGATTTTAATAATAATAAAAAAAAAATCCAACTCAGATCTCAAAAGACTCCTAGGCCCCTTTTCTGTGTCAACAAGTTTTGTTTGGCATTCATTCTTTCCTCTGACGCTCGCCTCTTCCAGCCCTCTCTCCATCCTCCCCCTCTTCCTGCTACTCCTCCTCTCTTCAGGCTTTGTTGGGCTTTACTTTTTCTCTCCTCCCTTGTTTTTGGGTTGCTCTCTGTGATGTTAGGGTGGCGCATGTCTGCCAGCGCGCTCGGTTCCTTGGCAAATAAAAGGTGGGGGTGTACGGTTGCCAGTCAAGGCCTACTCCTTCTCTTTATTCCTTCAGGGTTTGTCTTAGGAATAGCTCTCAGAAGCAAAACTCAAACAGAGGGGATGAATAATTAGCCTCCCAATTTTTTGCTTGAATCGGGAAGTAGGTCGCCGGCTGACACATGTCTCAATAGGGAACAACCTCGCTGAAAGAGGGAGACCTATGGAGGTTATAAGAGCCCCCTGAAGGAATGCTGCTTCACCTACTGAGAGGGGACACACAGAGGCAGAGAGGTGAAGAGAAGACACAAGCATTTGACTTTTTTCCTGTCTGGCTTTTGCTGGTGAAAAAGTGAGTCACATGTGGAAAGCGGCGATTCCATGATAGCAAAAAAAACAAACAAAAAAGAAAACATGAGCAAGAAAAAGAGGGGAGGAGGGGCGGCAAGAGTGGGAAGAAGAAGAGGGAGGGGTAAGACAAGGGAGAGATACATGTAGTGGGAGAGAGAGAGGGAGAAAGGGAGGGGAGAGTGTGTGTGTGTATGACGGGAATTCATGCTTCAAAAAGAAGAAAAGAAGTGGTTTGTTTGGAGGGAGAGAAGAACATCTGCGATTTCTCTTTGGGCAGTTAGTTATGCCGTTGGTTTGCTGTTCGGCACATGTTTTTTTTTTGGTTTTTTTGGTTCCTTATTTGCCATCCTGCCAGCAAAAACAGCATACACGTATTTTGAAAATTGGTCACTTCACACCTCCTGTTCACATCTTCCTCATCTCAAATCTGTGAAAAAGGATCAGTCTGTTCTCTTATCTGTGACTGTTTCTGACAGGATGGACAGATGTCGTAGATTAACTTGCAAATTCTTACTGCAAAGAAGGAAAATGTGCTTGTGGGGGAGGAAACTTTTTCCTCTGACTTTTCCTTGACGGATGGAGGCAGATATACATGGAGAGAGGAGGGAACATGAGCTATAGGGAACAAGGAATGAAGGAAGCAGACTGAGAACTGAGGAAAAAATTGCCTCAGTCATGTTTACTTGTCTGTAAATTTGTGGGGAAGGACTGAGAATCTCTAATTTCCTTCCCGCCTCCTCTTCTTCTCTCCACCCCTTGTGGGTTGTCAGGGCGTGGTCAGTGACCTCCTGACCCTGCCCCGGGTTTGTGTGTGTGTGTGT